>CM054057.1:3225075-3444181 GCA_028641055.1 Alopecurus myosuroides
TCTTTGGCACCCAACACCCATGATACAATCTAACACACATGGCATGGCAAAGCATTGGTTTAGGTGGGATACCGACGCTCCGGATCACCTCTCCGTGAGATACACTAGCCCCGGTGTAGAAAAAGACGGAACCGGCGTCCAGCCCCCTCTGCGTGAGCCGGAAGTGGGTAGCAAAGTGGAACTAGTTGCTTGGTTGTGTCATGTTAGGCCCAAGGAACACCCTTGACAATGGTAGGGCCCACCTACTTGCAAGATTACCCCCGTTACGTCAGATCCAGGAGTTTCGGGGTGTGAGCAGTCCTGGAACCCGCAAGAGAGAATCCGACGTCGGTGAGGCCCCGCCACAGAGAGTGATGCTATCTTTGTCACCCAACACCCATGATACAATCTAACACACATGGCATGGCAAATCATTGGTTTAGGTGGGATCCCGACGCTCCGGGTCCCCTCTCCGGAGATACACTGGCCCCGGTGTAGAAATAGACGGAACCGGCGTCCAGCCCCCTCTGCGTGAGCCGGAAGTGGGTAACAAAGTGGAACTAGTTGCTTGGTTGTGTCATGTTAGGCCCAAGGAACACCCTTGACAATGGTAGGGCCCACCTACTTGCAAGATTCCCCCCGTTACGTCAGATCCGGGAGTTTCGGGGTGTGAGCAGCCCTGGAACCCGCGAGAGAGAATCCGACGTCGGTGAGGCCCCGGCACAGAGAGTGATGGTATCTTTGGCACCCAACACCCATGATAAAATCTAACACACATGTCATGGCAAAACATTGGTTTAGGTGGGATACCGACGCTCCGGGTCCCCTCTCCGGAGATACACTGGCCCCGGTGTAGAAAAAGACGGAACCGGCGTCTAGCCCCCTCTGCGTGAGCCGGAAGTGGGTAGCAAAGTGGAACTAGTTGCTTGGTTGTGGCATGTTAGGCCCAAGGAACACCCTTGACAATGGTAGGGCCCACCTACTTGCAAGATCCCCCCCGTTACGTCAGATCCGGGAGTTTCGGGGTGTGAGCAGCCCTGGAACCCGCGAGAGAGAATCCGACGTCGGTGAGGCCCCGGCACAGAGAGTGATGGTATCTTTGGCACCCAACACCCATGATACAATCTAACACACATGTCATGGCAAAACATTGGTTTAGGTGGGATACCGACGCTCCGGATCCCCTCTACGTGAGATACACTAGCCCCGGTGTAGAAAAAGACGGAACCGGCGTCCAGCCCCCTCTGCGTGAGCCGGAAGTGGGTAGCAAAGTGGAACTAGTTGCTTGGTTGTGTCATGTTAGGCCCAAGGAACACCCTTGACAATGGTAGGGCCCACCTACTTGCAAGATCCCCCCCGTTACGTCAGATCCGGGAGTTTCGGGGTGTGAGCAGCCCTGGAACCCGCGAGAGAGAATCCGACGTCGGTGAGGCCCCGGCACAGAGAGTGATGGTATCTTTGGCACCCAACACCCATGATACAATCTAACACACATGTCATGGCAAAACATTGGTTTAGGTGGGATACCGACGCTCCGGATCCCCTCTACGTGAGATACACTAGCCCCGGTGTAGAAAAAGACGGAACCGGCGTCTAGCCCCCTCTGCGTGAGCCGGAAGTGGGTAGCAAAGTGGAACTAGTTGCTTGGTTGTGTCATGTTAGGCCCAAGGAACACCCTTGACAATGGTAGGGCCCACCTACTTGCAAGATTCCCACCGTTACGTCAGATCCGGGAGTTTCGGGGTGTGAGCAGTCCTGGAACCCGCGAGAGAGAATCCGACGTCGGTGAGGCCCCGGCAAAGAGAGTGATGGTATCTTTGGCACCCAACACCCATGATACAATCTAACACACATGTCATGGCAAATAATTGGTTTAGGTGGGATCCCGACGCTCCGGGTCCCCTCTACGTGAGATACACTAGCCCCGGTGTAGAAAAAGACGGAACCGGCGTCTAGCCCCCTCTGCGTGAGCCGGAAGTGGGTAGCAAAGTGGAACTAGTTGCTTGGTTGTGTCATGTTAGGCCCAAGGAACACCCTTGACAATGGTAGGGCCCACCTACTTGCAAGATCCCCCCCGTTACGTCAGATCCGGGAGTTTCGGGGTGTGAGCAGCCCTGGAACCCGCGAGAGAGAATCCGACGTCGGTGAGGCCCCGGCACAGAGAGTGATGGTATCTTTGTCACCCAACACCCATGATACAATCTAACACACATGGCATGGCAAATCATTGGTTTAGGTGGGATCCCGACGCTCCGGGTCCCCTCTCCGGAGATACACTGGCCCCGGTGTAGAAATAGACGGAACCGGCGTCCAGCCCCCTCTGCGTGAGCCGGAAGTGGGTAGCAAAGTGGAACTAGTTGCTTGGTTGTGTCATGTTAGGCCCAAGGAACACCCTTGACAATGGTAGGGCCCACCTACTTGCAAGATTCCCCCCGTTACGTCAGATCCGGGAGTTTCGGGGTGTGAGCAGCCCTGGAACCCGCGAGAGAGAATCCGACGTCGGTGAGGCCCCGGCACAGAGAGTGATGGTATCTGTGGCACCCAACACCCATGATACAATATAACACACATGGCATGGCAAAACATTGGTTTAGGTGGGATACCGACGCTCCGGATCCCCTCTACGTGAGATACACTAGCCCCGGTGTAGAAAAAGACGGAACCTGCGTCTAGCCCCCTCTGCGTGAGCCGGAAGTGGGTAGCAAAGTGGAACTAGTTGCTTGGTTGTGTCATGTTAGGCCCAAGGAACACCCTTGACAATGGTAGGGCCCACCTACTTGCAAGACCCCCCCCGTTACGTCAGATCCGGGAGTTTCGGGGTGTGAGCAGTCCTGGAACCCGCGAGAGAGAATCTGACGTCGGTGAGGCCCCGGCACAGAGAGTGATGGTATCTTTGGCACCCAACACCCATGATACAATCTAACACACATGGCATGGAAAATCATTGGTTTAGGTGGGATCCCGATGTTCCGAATCCCCTCTGCGTGAGATACCCTAGCCCCGGTGTAGAAAAAGACGGAACCGGCGTCTAGCCCCCTCTGCGTGAGCCGGAAGTGGGTAGCTAAGTGGAACTAGTTTCTTGGTTGTGTCATGCTAGGCCTAAGGAACACCCTTGACAATGGTAGGGCCCACCTCCTTGCAAGATCCCCCCGTTACGTCAGATCCGGGAGCTTCGGGGTGTGAGCAGTCCTGGAACCCGCGAGAGAGAATCCGACGTCGATGAGGCCCCGGCACAGAGAGTGATGGTATCTTTGGCACCCAACACCCATGATACAATCTAACACACATGGCATGGCAAAGCATTGGTTTAGGTGGGATACCGACGCTCCGGATCACCTCTCCGTGAGATACACTAGCCCCGGTGTAGAAAAAGACGGAACCGGCGTCCAGCCCCCTCTGCGTGAGCCGGAAGTGGGTAGCAAAGTGGAACTAGTTGCTTGGTTGTGTCATGTTAGGCCCAAGGAACACCCTTGACAATGGTAGGGCCCACCTACTTGCAAGATTACCCCCGTTACGTCAGATCCGGGAGTTTCGGGGTGTGAGCAGTCCTGGAACCCGCAAGAGAGAATCCGACGTCGGTGAGGCCCCGCCACAGAGAGTGATGCTATCTTTGTCACCCAACACCCATGATACAATCTAACACACATGGCATGGCAAATCATTGGTTTAGGTGGGATCCCGACGCTCCGGGTCCCCTCTCCGGAGATACACTGGCCCCGGTGTAGAAATAGACGGAACCGGCGTCCAGCCCCCTCTGCGTGAGCCGGAAGTGGGTAACAAAGTGGAACTAGTTGCTTGGTTGTGTCATGTTAGGCCCAAGGAACACCCTTGACAATGGTAGGGCCCACCTACTTGCAAGATTCCCCCCGTTACGTCAGATCCGGGAGTTTCGGGGTGTGAGCAGCCCTGGAACCCGCGAGAGAGAATCCGACGTCGGTGAGGCCCCGGCACAGAGAGTGATGGTATCTTTGGCACCCAACACCCATGATAAAATCTAACACACATGTCATGGCAAAACATTGGTTTAGGTGGGATACCGACGCTCCGGGTCCCCTCTCCGGAGATACACTGGCCCCGGTGTAGAAAAAGACGGAACCGGCGTCTAGCCCCCTCTGCGTGAGCCGGAAGTGGGTAGCAAAGTGGAACTAGTTGCTTGGTTGTGGCATGTTAGGCCCAAGGAACACCCTTGACAATGGTAGGGCCCACCTACTTGCAAGATCCCCCCCGTTACGTCAGATCCGGGAGTTTCGGGGTGTGAGCAGCCCTGGAACCCGCGAGAGAGAATCCGACGTCGGTGAGGCCCCGGCACAGAGAGTGATGGTATCTTTGGCACCCAACACCCATGATACAATCTAACACACATGTCATGGCAAAACATTGGTTTAGGTGGGATACCGACGCTCCGGATCCCCTCTACGTGAGATACACTAGCCCCGGTGTAGAAAAAGACGGAACCGGCGTCCAGCCCCCTCTGCGTGAGCCGGAAGTGGGTAGCAAAGTGGAACTAGTTGCTTGGTTGTGTCATGTTAGGCCCAAGGAACACCCTTGACAATGGTAGGGCCCACCTACTTGCAAGATTCCCCCCGTTACGTCAGATCCGGGAGTTTCGGGGTGTGAGCAGTCCTGGAACCCGCGAGAGAGAATCCGACGTCGGTGAGGCCCCGGCACAGAGAGTGATGCTATATTTGGCACCCAAAACCCATGATACAATCTAACACACATGTCATGTAAAATAATTGGTTTAGGTGGGATACCGACGCTCCGGGTCCCCTCTCCGGAGATACACTGGCCCCGGTGTAGAAAAAGACGGAACCGACGTCTAGCCCCCTCTGCGTGAGCCGGAAGTGGGTAGCAAAGTGGAACTAGTTGCTTGGTTGTGTCATGTTAGGCCCAAGGAACACCCTTGACAATGATAGGGCCCACCTACTTGCAAGATTCCCCCCGTTACGTCAGATCCGGGAGTTTCGGGGTGTGAGCAGTCCTGGAACCCGCGAGAGAGAATCCGACGTCGGTGAGGCCCCGGCACAGAGAGTGATGCTATATTTGGCACCCAAAACCCATGATACAATCTAACACACATGTCATGGCAAATAATTGGTTTAGGTGGGATACCGACGCTCCGGGTCCCCTCTCCGGAGATACACTGGCCCCGGTGTAGAAAAAGACGGAACCGACGTCTAGCCCCCTCTGCGTGAGCCGGAAGTGGGTAGCAAAGTGGAACTAGTTGCTTGGTTGTTTCATGTTAGGCCCAAGGAACACCCTTGACAATGGTAGGGCCCACCTACTTGCAAGATCCCCCCGTTACGTCAGATCCGGGAGTTTCGGGGTGTGAGCAGCCCTGGAACCCGCGAGAGAGAATCCGACGTCGGTGAGGCCCCGGCACAGAGAGTGATGGTATCTTTGGCACCCAACACCCATGATACAATCTAACACACATGTCATGGCAAAACATTGGTTTAGGTGGGATACCGACGCTCCGGATCCCCTCTACGTGAGATACACTAGCCCCGGTGTAGAAAAAGACGGAACCGGCGTCTAGCCCCCTCTGCGTGAGCCGGAAGTGGGTAGCAAAGTGGAACTAGTTGCTTGGTTGTGTCATGTTAGGCCCAAGGAACACCCTTGACAATGGTAGGGCCCACCTACTTGCAAGATTCCCACCGTTACGTCAGATCCGGGAGTTTCGGGGTGTGAGCAGTCCTGGAACCCGCGAGAGAGAATCCGACGTCGGTGAGGCCCCGGCAAAGAGAGTGATGGTATCTTTGGCACCCAACACCCATGATACAATCTAACACACATGTCATGGCAAATAATTGGTTTAGGTGGGATCCCGACGCTCCGGGTCCCCTCTACGTGAGATACACTAGCCCCGGTGTAGAAAAAGACGGAACCGGCGTCTAGCCCCCTCTGCGTGAGCCGGAAGTGGGTAGCAAAGTGGAACTAGTTGCTTGGTTGTGTCATGTTAGGCCCAAGGAACACCCTTGACAATGGTAGGGCCCACCTACTTGCAAGATCCCCCCCGTTACGTCAGATCCGGGAGTTTCGGGGTGTGAGCAGCCCTGGAACCCGCGAGAGAGAATCCGACGTCGGTGAGGCCCCGGCACAGAGAGTGATGGTATCTTTGTCACCCAACACCCATGATACAATCTAACACACATGGCATGGAAAATCATTGGTTTAGGTGGGATCCCGACGCTCCGGGTCCCCTCTCCGGAGATACACTGGCCCCGGTGTAGAAATAGACGGAACCGGCGTCCAGCCCCCTCTGCGTGAGCCGGAAGTGGGTAGCAAAGTGGAACTAGTTGCTTGGTTGTGTCATGTTAGGCCCAAGGAACACCCTTGACAATGGTAGGGCCCACCTACTTGCAAGATTCCCCCCGTTACGTCAGATCCGGGAGTTTCGGGGTGTGAGCAGCCCTGGAACCCGCGAGAGAGAATCCGACGTCGGTGAGGCCCCGGCACAGAGAGTGATGGTATCTTTGGCACCCAACACCCATGATACAATATAACACACATGGCATGGCAAAACATTGGTTTAGGTGGGATACCGACGCTCCGGATCCCCTCTACGTGAGATACACTAGCCCCGGTGTAGAAAAAGACGGAACCTGCGTCTAGCCCCCTCTGCGTGAGCCGGAAGTGGGTAGCAAAGTGGAACTAGTTGCTTGGTTGTGTCATGTTAGGCCCAAGGAACACCCTTGACAATGGTAGGGCCCACCTACTTGCAAGATCCCCCCCGTTACGTCAGATCCGGGAGTTTCGGGGTGTGAGCAGTCCTGGAACCCGCGAGAGAGAATCCGACGTCGGTGAGGCCCCGGCACAGAGAGTGATGGTATCTTTGGCACCCAACACCCATGATACAATCTAACACACATGTCATGGAAAATAATTGGTTTAGGTGGGATACCGACGCTCCGGGTCCCCACTCCGGAGATACACTGGCCCCGGTGTAGAAAAAGACGGAACCGGCGTCTAGCCCCCTCTGCGTGAGCCGGAAGTGGGTAGCAAAGTGGAACTAGTTGCTTGGTTGTGTCATGTTAGGCCCAAGGAACAACCTTGACAATGGTAGGGCCCACCTACTTGCAAGATCCCCCCCGTTACGTCAGATCCGGGAGTTTCGGGGTGTGAGCAGCCCTGGAACCCGCGAGAGAGAATCCGACGTCGGTGAGGCCCCGGCACAGAGAGTGATGGTATCTTTGGCACCCAACACCCATGATACAATCTAACACACATGGCATGGCAAAACATTGGTTTAGGTGGGATCCCGACGTTCCGGATCCCCTCTGCGTGAGATACCCTAGCCCCGGTGTAGAAAAAGACGGAACCGGCGTCTAGCCCCCTCTACGTGAGCCGGAAGTGGGTAGCAAAGTGGAACTAGTTGCTTGGTTGTGTCATGCTAGGCCCAAGGAACACCCTTGACAATGGTAGGGCCCACCTCCTTGCAAGATCCCCCCGTTACGTCAGATCCGGGAGCTTCGGGGTGTGAGCAGTCCTGGAACCCGCGAGAGAGAATCCGACGTCGGTGAGGCCCCAACATAGAGAGTGATGCTATCTTTGGCACCCAACACCCATGATACAATCTAACACACATGTCATGGCAAATAATTGGTTTAGGTGGGATACCGAAGCTCCGGGTCCCCTCTCCGGAGATACACTAGCCCTGGTGTAGAAAAAGACGGAACCGGCGTCTAGCCCCCTCTGCGTGAGCCGGAAGTGGGTAGCAAAGTGGAACTAGTTGCTTGGTTGTGTCATGTTAGGCCCAAGGAACACCCTTGACAATGGTAGGGCCCACCTACTTGCAAGATTCCCCCCGTTACGTCAGATCCGGGAGTTTCGGGGTGTGAGCAGCCCTGGAACCCGCGAGAGAGAATCCGACGTCGGTGAGGCCCCGGCACAGAGAGTGATGCTATCTTTGGCACCCAACACCCATGATACAATCTAACACACATGGCATGACAAAGCATTGGTTTAGGTGGGATACCGACGCTCCGGATCCCCTCTACGTGAGATACACTAGCCCCGGTGTAGAAAAAGACGGAACCGGCGTCCAGCCCCCTCTGCGTGAGCCGGAAGTGGGTAGCAAAGTGGAACTAGTTGCTTTGTTGTGTCATTTTAGGCCCAAGGAACACCCTTGACAATGGTAGGGCCCACCTACTTGCAAGATTCCCCCCGTTACGTCAGATCCGGGAGTTTCGGGGTGTGAGCAGTCCTGGAACCCGCGAGAGAGAATCCGACGTCGGTGAGGCCCCGGCACAGAGAGTGATGCTATCTTTGGCACCCAACACCCATGATACAATCTAACACACATGGCATGGCAAATAATTGGTTTAGGTGGGATCCCGACGCTCCGGATCCCCTCTACGTGAGATACACTAGCCCCGGTGTAGAAAAAGACGGAACCGGCGTCTAGCCCCCTCTGCGTGAGCCGGAAGTGGGTAGCAAAGTGGAACTAGTTGCTTGGTTGTGTCATGTTAGGCCCAAGGAACACCCTTGACAATGGTAGGGCCCACCTACTTGCAAGATTCCCCCCGTTACGTCAGATCCGGGAGTTTCGGGGTGTGAGCAGTCCTGGAACCCGCGAGAGAGAATCCGACGTCGGTGAGGCCCCGGCACAGAGAGTGATGGTATCTTTGGCACCCAACACCCATGATACAATATAACACACATGGCATGGCAAAACATTGGTTTAGGTGGGATACCGACGCTCCGGATCCCCTCTACGTGAGATACACTAGCCCCGGTGTAGAAAAAGACGGAACCTGCGTCTAGCCCCCTCTGCGTGAGCCGGAAGTGGGTAGCAAAGTGGAACTAGTTGCTTGGTTGTGTCATGTTAGGCCCAAGGAACACCCTTGACAATGGTAGGGCCCACCTACTTGCAAGATTCCCCCCCGTTACGTCAGATCCGGGAGTTTCGGGGTGTGAGCAGTCCTGGAACCCGCGAGAGAGAATCCGACGTCGGTGAGGCCCCGGCACAGAGAGTGATGCTATCTTTGGCACCCAACACCCATGATACAATCTAACACACATGTCATGGCAAATAATTGGTTTAGGTGGGATCCCGACGCTCCGGGTCCCCTCTACGTGAGATACACTAGCCCCGGTGTAGAAAAAGACGGAACCGGCGTCTAGCCCCCTCTGCGTGAGCCGGAAGTGGGTAGCAAAGTGGAACTAGTTGCTTGGTTGTGTCATGTTAGGCCCAAGGAACACCCTTGACAATGGTAGGGCCCACCTACTTGCAAGATTCCCCCCGTTACGTCAGATCCGGGAGTTTCGGGGTGTGAGCAGTCCTGGAACCCGCGAGAGAGAATCCGACGTCGGTGAGGCCCCGGCACAGAGAGTGATGGTATCTTTGGCACCCAACACCCATGATACAATCTAACACACATGACATGGCAAAGCATTGGTTTAGGTGGGATACCGACGCTCCGGATCCCCTCTACGTGAGATACACTAGCCCCGGTGTAGAAAAAGACGGAACCGGCGTCTAGCCCCCTCTGCGTGAGCCGGAAGTGGGTAGCAAAGTGGAACTAGTTGCTTGGTTGTGTCATGTTAGGCCCAAGGAACACCCTTGACAATGGTAGGGCCCACCTACTTGCAAGATTCCCCCCGTTACGTCAGATCCGGGAGTTTCGGGGTGTGAGCAGTCCTGGAACCCGCGAGAGAGAATCCGACGTCGGTGAGGCCCCGGCACAGAGAGTGATGCTATCTTTGGCACCCAACACCCATGATACAATCTAACACACATGTCATGGCAAATAATTGGTTTAGTTGGGATACCGACGCTCCGGGTCCCCTCTCCGGAGATACACTAGCCCTGGTGTAGAAAAAGACGGAACCGGCGTCTAGCCCCCTCTGCGTGAGCCGGAAGTGGGTAGCAAAGTGGAACTAGTTGCTTGGTTGTGTCATGTTAGGCCCAAGGAACACCCTTGACAATGGTAGGGCCCACCTACTTGCAAGATTCCCCCCGTTACGTCAGATCCGGGAGTTTCGGGGTGTGAGCAGTCCTGGAATCCGCGAGAGAGAATCCGACGTCGGTGAGGCCCCGGCACAGAGAGTGATGCTATCTTTGGCACCCAACACCCATTATACACTATAACAAACATGGCATGGCAAAGCATTGGTTTAGGTGGGATACCGATGCTCCGGATCCCCTCTGCGTGAGATACCCTAGCCCCGGTGTAGAAAAAGACGGAACCGGCGTCTAGCCCCCTCTGCGTGAGCCGGAAGTGGGTAGCAAAGTGAAACTAGTTGCTTGGTTGTGTCATGCTAGGCCCAAGGAACACCCTTGACAATGGTAGGGCCCACCTACTTGCAAGATTCCCCCCGTTACGTCAGATCCGGGAGCTTCGGGGTGTGAGCAGTCCTGGAACCCGCGAGAGAGAATCCGACGTCGGTGAGGCCCCAACATAGAGAGTGATGGTCCCAAAAGGTAGTGGATGGCATGCACTAGTGTGTTCAAGTGTAATTAGGGTTGTAGATTACAAATTGACCATCACTCCTTGTGTTGGGGCTTCACCGATATCGACTTCTCTCTCTATCTCTCGAGTTTCTTGATTGCTGGCCCGAAACTCCGAGAAACATACCGTCGGGGGGTATGTTATGTAGGGGTGGGTTGTGATCTTGTTTTATGACTTTGTAGGGTCCAATAGAACACAACCATGCAAATATATTCACATTGCTACGCCCTCCGGGCTCCGGTATCTGCAGATTAGGGAATTTCGGGGTGTGAGCACATGGGTTTGATCCGGAGTGTCGGGATGGCGCCTAAAACTAATATGAATGAATATATGCTATATTAACTAATATTAATGAATATATTATTATTTGTATATTTAAACAGTGACCAAAGGTGAAAGTAAATAAATTTGGCCAATACTTTGCCGAGTATTCCTGTAGGTGACACTCGGCATTAAGAGAATCGGCAACCTACCTGTACACTATGCCGAGTATCTCGACAAATTGCACTCGGCAAAGCGTGATACTCGGCGAAGATTAGGCGGGCAGAGATGCCACTTAGCGAAAATTTCCCCCCCCTTTTCCTTTTCGTTGCCGCGGTGCCCTAGCTTCCCCTCCCAAAATCCCCCGAGCCGCCACCACCCCGTCTCCTTCACCGACGCGCGCCACCGCCCACCGACCCGCCGCCAAGCCCTCCTCCCTCCTCCTTGCAGCCCCCCCTCGTCCACCGTTCCTTTGCCCTCCCGGCAGCACGCACATCTCCCTCCGGAAGAAGCAGAGAAGAGGCCGGGTCGCATCTCGATCTCCGCCGCGGAGATCCCCAATTCGCACGGCCGCCGTCGTCTCCGTCGCGAGCACGCCGTCGTCGAGCAGCAGGAGGACGAGGGCGTCGTCGCCCACGTCGTCCCCATCTCCAATCGCCCCCACGCCGTCGTCGAGCCGTAGGGAGGAGCTCATCGCCGTCGTCGTCCCCGTCTCCAATCGCCCACGCCCCTCGTCCAGGTCAGTCCCCTCCCTCCTCTTTCCTAGCCCCTTGCCATGTTGCTGTTGCCCCGGCGCCGCCCTTGCGCCCCGCTCCCGCCTCCTCCTTCGCCTCCTGGCCCTAGGCCCGAACCCTATATCCCATTGCTCCAACTTGCTCACCCAAACTGCCAATGACCAAGCTCCAAAACCATCAGATGCCAAAGGGCAATGCCATCATGCCCAAACCATGGGAAACCTCCAGGCATGTTGCTGTTGATGGATGACATCATGTGTTCATGTGCACCGTCCAATATTCTTTGCTAAATTAAAGAGGGCCAGAAAAAAGGTGGCTTCACAGATCTTGTACAAGATATTTCTAAGTTGCGTGGAAATACCAGAAAGATTGCATAGAACATCTACTATCCATGTAATTTCATGAATCTGATCAGACATGCTAACAGTTGAATCTAATAAATGCAATAAAACTATCCATGCAATAAAACTGACGCATTAAGAGGAAATGGTTGTGATTGTGATGAATTTTCGTAGAAAAAGGATGTTAATTTCTTACAACACCAAACACAATAGGAAACTCTTCTGATGAATCTAATAAATGCATTTTCGTGTTGTGATTGTTCATTATTTTTCTATACAATTGCCTAAACTTAAATAAATTTAACTTAGTATAAAGCCCAGCTTCCATTTATATGAAATGGTTGGTGTTTATTATAGCTTTTCTACTGTTTGTGCCCAGCATTTACTTTCAGTTTGCGTTGCTAAGAAGCATGATTTGCATTGTTCAGTTTGCTTCTTGGTCATGCTCTTTGAGTGCATACTTGTGTTAGAGATATAACATTTTGAATTTTTGAAATGGTTAGTTTGGATCTTTCTTTCCATAAGCTGATAGGTTATCAATCTTTACTGACCAGTATGCTAGATCACCTAGTTGTTCCTCCTCTTTTGTGTTGAGATGTTTTTGTCAAGCATAGTACTTGCGTTGCATAGCTCTATATATTTGGTACTTTATTAGTACCAATTTGTGTCTGGATACCTCAATAAAGTCATAGGTGAAAATGTTGGCAAGTAATTTGGTTCCTTGGCTCCCCTGTTTGGTTCCTTGACTGTCCTGTTTGGAAAATGTTGGCACTCCCGTAAGCTTTATTACTCAGGTTGCATCAATAACTATGATTTTCCTAAGTTTATAGGTGGAGCCAAGCAAACCAAGTACACATTCAACTTCTTGATTTTCCTAAGTTTATAGGTGGTTGCATCAATAACGATTCTTCCCTTCCCTGATTCTGCTGCTGCTGCTGCTTCCCTGATGCTGCTGCTTTGATTCTTCCCTTCCCTGATGCTGCTGCTTCCCTTCCCTGATTCTGCAGGATTTGCTTTAGTTTAGGTTAGTTTTAGGGGCTGTTAGTGGTAGTTTCGGTTAGGGGCTGTTAGTGGCACTAACAGATGCAAGCTGGCTCCTTTGATGACAACAAAAGTGGATGAAAAAAATATATTCACAACTATATAGAGCTTGTACTGTTTCCCTTTGTACTAAAATTTATTGAGGTCGGATGTAGTACTGGATGTTGAAAATTATCAGCTATCTGTGATTTTTCTGTCCCGAGAACAGAGCGCTAAATTTATCTACATAATTGTGCACATTATGTTTTTTTCTTGTGAAAATAAACTGAAGTTGGATAGGAAGTTGGATAGGAAGTTCTGTATGCACCAGCTGCTTGACACATTGTCACTTGTGCCATATTTTTAGATTTCCAAGAGAAGGCCATAAGGAGAAGTCACTGCAAGCATCAAGAAAAAAAAATCCTCAATTCCTCATTATTGCCTATTCAAGGTACGTATTTCTGGGATTTTATCTTTCGTTTTGCTTGTTGAGTGCACTGTTTTATTAAGTGGAATTTTACTTTAGAAAGTTTTCTGGTGAAAGTTATTCTTAATCTGCGTCCAATTCCAAAAGTTCCTTTAGAAAGTTTTCTGATGAAAGTCAGACTACTAAAAGCATGCTCTCATATTTGTGGATAGACTGTTTGCTTTCTTTCCCTCATATATATGCTAATTTGCTTTGCTTCCTTTCCTACATATTTCTGCATATGGAGCTTAAAATATATGATGGCAGTTTTAAAACTATGGGAATATTATTTCATCCAGGAGTCCTACTAAAAGTTGCTACTAAGTTCTTATATACTTTTGCTTTTTAATTTGGGAAGTACAAAAGTGATTATTATTATCATGTTCCTGATAGTTTTCGCTGGGCAAAAATGATTATCGCCGGTGCAAAGCTTATATATGCTCGAAGGAGTGGCAGCAACAATTTTTTGTACATACAGCAGCAGCAAAACTCCGTGTGTTATTTTAACAGTTTCAGTTTTTAGTATGACACCAAATGCTTCCGAGCTGCTAAAATATTTGGTTCATCATTTTTCCTGTGGTTCTAAAACTTAAAAGTTCAAATATGTATATTTTCTTTGACGGAGAAGAAGCGGTTCTAGGCCAGAGCAATTGTGTAACTGATCGACGGAGAAGAAGTTCTTCCATGATGCTGCCGCTGTTAATTTTTTTTCCTCTGAACAATTGTGTAACTGAATGATCAGATTCTTTATAACTGTCAGCGGCTTAGCCATATGAAGATATTATAAGCTACTCCTAATACTACCTCAAGAACTAGGTTCAGGGCTTCACTGTCGACATGAACCATGACAAGAGAGGCGTTAGTTTTAGGGTCTTGGCTGTTAGTGTTAGTTTTAGCTTTTTTTATACATAGAACTATCCATGCTTGATGTGTGTTTTAGATTTCAATCAGCAAAAAATTATGCATTTTGTTTTCAATCTGATGAGCACGAATCTGATGAGCATGAATCTGATGAGCACGCATTTTGTTTTCAATCAGCAAAAAATTATAGGAATGTTAGGCACCAACCAAACTTACCTGGGAGTGACTTGGTTTATTCTGGTCAACCATGTCCACATAACTAAATGATCAATCACAGGGTAAGATCAGATCGATGCAGACACGGCAAGATCACAACATTCAGTTTTGATAAATAATATAAACAAAAATATTTCCTTGCTGAGTGTTAGAAGGTCCTCAATGATTTCTTTGTTGTGGTGGAAAAAAAGGATTGTTTCCTGGCACATTCTTCATGCCATCATTTGGGTTACAATTGATTTGGTGTGGATTAGTTAGCTAGAGCAGAATGTGGGTTGTTGACTTGTTAGTTTGAACATTTGTTCCAGCAGACAAATCTTTGTGAGAATCATGAAAGATGCTCATGCCATTAGTGGCTACTGGCTAGTTTAAAGAACTTAATAGAGTTTTTCCCACTGTCAAATCATGTCACTGTGAGTCAATCCTGAATTTTAAACATACAAATGTATAGATGGGCAGATTGCTATTAACAAGCTCAGGATTCCAAAACATAAAGCTTTTTGCACTCTTTCCAAATCCTAGGTTGTGCTGGTAAAATACCTGGCTTCTAGACATTCAGTTCTGAAACTGGGTCGTACCTTTTATATCTTAGTGCAATCAGTAGCTGCTTCACTACTCTAAATCAGTAGCTGATAGGTGCATGCATTGGATGGGAGCACGACTGCTTGTTCCAACAACAACCATTCACCATAGTATTCATTAAACAGAATCTCCTCACCAAATCACAAGCAGAATAATAAAATATATTGATTCGTAACCTATATGCAACAAGTAACATAACTACATAAGGCAAGTTAAAATACAATACAGAGTTGGTGACATACCAAACCAGTCGTTTTTCGAGCCATAACAAGCAATCTTCGCATATTGCAAGGTATACTAGGCATTGTTCCACGTTTCAGTGACAAGCTGAACAGAAACAGACTCTTTTCCACCACAACAAACAATTTCACAAAATGCAGAGCTATTGAGCTCATTTGGACACGAGCAGCATGTCAGGTACACGAGCAGCATGTTGGAACCTGTAGGTGGTGGTACATTGATTCACTAGGAAATCATGCAGTTAAGCTACTAAAAATTCATCCAGGAGTCCTACTTCAAGCAATATGTTGTAGGAAACTAGGCATAGTTGAATTATCATCTACATTTCGTGTCACATGCCACTGTGGTTATCATGCAAGATCATCCTCCCTTGCTATATTGTCAATCTGTAATTTGGTGGATTTTTTGAGTGTACAGGCATGCACCTCGATTCTTCATGGCAAGTAATCACCACTTGTGTTATATGTCTAATGTCCAGTTACATGGGACAATCAGTGACCAATTTATCGTTTCTGTACCTGTAGTGTGGTAGTTAGATGGGCAAATATATATAGAACTACTCCCTGGAACCTGAATCCGCTGAAGCTGATAGCATGTATACAGACTACTCCATGGGACAATCAGTGACCAATTTATCGTTTCTGTACCTTTTTTCAATTCCATGCGTGCTTAATTATTTACAATACTACATTTTACTTCCATGGTCATCGTATAAAAAGCTATACAAGTATGCAGTCATAAGATGACACTAACACTACATATTTACTTTTTGCAGGACATGGATCGAGATTGAGGCCAGGAGCGGGGTTTGGTGAGGCGGGGGTTTGCTGAGGTTGAGGCCAGGAGCGTCTGCGATCATCTTCGTCGACACCCGGCCACGCTTTGAGGGTAAAAACCTCCTCCTTAATCGATCTTTAGATTTTCTTGTGTAGATCACCAAACTAGTCGCGTTACCCTAGGCGTCTCCCGTTCGGAAGAGTTGTAGTTATAAAAATAGAACTCTTTGTATATATTTATATACAAAGATCTATATTTTTATAACCGCGACTGTTTCGAATTGTCCACGTTTTTGGACAGCTCGTGGATGTGTAGCTGTGTTTGTTTTCCATGTTCTACTCCTATCCGAGACAGATTTCGGTGGCGCCTCTCTGTTGTTCTCCGAGTACACATTCTCTCGACCCCCGTGGTCGAGACGTGTATTAGGAGAACAGCGGGGAGGTGCTGCCGAAATCTGTCTTGGATAGGAGTAGACATGGAAAACAAACACAAGCTACACATCCTCGGGTGGGATTAGGACCTATCTTTACCTAGTAGACATGTAGGACTGCATTCAACGCGTAAAACTTGTAATGTTCTAAATAATTGAAACAACTTGTTAAAATTTGAAACATATGTTGATCTGGCTGAGCATTCATCAGTGTGGATATGGAGGACCGGGAGTGGATGTACAGTGGCCGACCGAGTGCTGCCGAGATGACAATGGAATGGGTTACAAAGACAGACGAGTTCTTGGAATTTGCATTTGCTAGAGTTGATGATTCGTCTGATGTTTGGTGCCCGTGTAGTCGTTGCCGTAACATGACAGAGAAACCGAGGACAATCATTTCTGATCACCTTGGGAAGTATGGTTTTATGCCAAACTATTACCGTTGGGTGTACCATGGCGAGTCTGCTGAGCGTGTACGCCGGAAGAAGAAGACAAAGAAGGTGGCACCACTCACTCAGCATGCGGCGACCGTTTTTGATACCGGTTTTGATAGGATGTTAGAGGATTTCACTAATGCACAAGCACCTGAAAATCAAACCGGCGAGGGAGATGCCCCTGACGATGCCGATGATAGCACTAAAGAGTTCTATGACACGTTGTTTGAGACACAGAAACCCCTGCACGAGCATACACAAGTTTCTCAACTTGATGCCATCGGCCGGCTAATGGCGGTAAAAAGCCAGCACAATGTAAGCATAGCCGCCTTTGATGCATTTCTGACTGTTATTGCCACCCTCCTGCCGCCGGTACACCTTCTTCCTAAAAACATGTACGAGTCGAAAAAAATCCTCGGTTCCCTAAAGATGCCGTATACGAAGATAGATTGTTGTCCAAAGAGCTGCATGTTGTTCAGGAAAGAGCACGAGCATACAAAGTACTGTGTCAAATGCGGGGCCTCTAGGTATCTGGAGGTGGACGATGGTAATGGTCAGAAGACGCAGCTCACAGTCGCCAAAAAGATCCTTCGGTATCTTCCATTCATACCACGGATCCAAAGGCTTTTTATGACCGAGGAATCTGCAAAACAGATGAGATGGCCGTCAGATGGGAGGAGGTACCGTCCTGAGAAGATGATACATCCGTCTGATGGTGAAGCATGGAAGGACTTTGTTGGCAAACATAAGAAGAAAGCGGGTGACCCTAGGAGTGTAGCAGTTGCGTTATCAACCGATGGTTTCAACCCATATGGTATGACATCCGCCTCATACAGCTGCTGGCCGATGTTTGTTATCCCGATGAATCTCCCCCCCCGGCGTGTGCATGCAACGGCAGAACATGTTCCTGTCGCTTATAATTCCAGGGCCTGAGTATCCGGGGAAGAACATGTCGGTGTTCATGGAGCCGCTGGTAGATGATCTGCTCATTGCCTGGAACACCGGGGTACGGACATACGATGCCATAGAAAAGAAGCACTTCGATATGTATGTTTGGTACTTCACTTCACTGCATGACCTTCCGGCTCGCGCGATATTCTGCGGCTGGTGTACTCATGGGAAATGGCCTTGTCCGGTGTGCTACCAAGCTGTGACTTTTCTTTGGCTGAAAAAGGGTGGCAAATACTCATGCTTTGACCAACATCGACAGTTCCTTCGTCCTGGTCACAAATACAGGAGAAACACAAAGAAGTGGATGAAAGATGTAGCTGTCGATGCGCCACGACCAACTTTGATGACCGGTGTAGACGTCAAGGCTCAGCTAGATAGTCTACAGCTCAATGCCGAGGGGACCGGCTTTCTGGGGTATGGAGAGTGGCACCAGTGGACTCACATCTCATGCCTGTGGAAGCTCCCTTACATGCAGGATCTTCTTCTTCCACATAACATTGATGTCATGCACACTGAAAAAAATATCG
This sequence comes from Alopecurus myosuroides, assembly GCA_028641055.1. Classification (NCBI taxonomy): domain Eukaryota; kingdom Viridiplantae; phylum Streptophyta; class Magnoliopsida; order Poales; family Poaceae; genus Alopecurus; species Alopecurus myosuroides. The sequence goes on from CM054057.1 coordinate 3,243,349, forward strand.
CTGAGGCCCTTTGGTCAACACTTTTTGATCTTGAGAAGACGAAAGATAACGTCAAGGCAAGAGTTGATCAAGCCGAGCTTTGTGACAGGGAACATCTAAACTTGAAGGAACCCACAAAAAGCAAAAAGACCTGGACGAAGCCGCCGGCCCCTTTCTGCCTGACGAGGGCCCAAAGGAAAGAAATTCTCCAGTGGATCTTGGACTGCCTCTTCTTCCCTGACGGGTACGCAACTAATATAATGAGGGGAGTGAATCTCGCTGGGCTGCGGATAACGGGGCTCAAGAGTCATGACTACCACGTATGGATTGAGCGGATTTTGCCCGTCATGATTCGAGGCTATGTTTCCGAGGAAATCTGGCTAGTGCTAGCCAAGTTGAGCTTTTTCTTTCGTCAGCTTTGTGCCAAGGAATTAGATAGAGATGTGGTTGCAAAGTTGGAGGAACAGGCCGCCGAGCTAATCGTGGAACTACAGGCGATCTTTCCTCCCGGTTTCTTTAATCCGATGCAACACTTGCTCTTGCATCTCGCGGAAGAGGCACGATTGGGGGGCCCTGTGCAGTACCGCTGGATGTTTTCAACCGAGAGAGAGCAAAAGAAACTTCGAGAGAAAAGCACCAACAAATGTCGCATAGAAGCATCCATATGTGAGGCAACCCTCAACGAGGAGGTGGCAAACTTCACGACAAAATACTATCATGACAGTCTTCCCACTCGTCATAATCCGGTTTCTCGGTACAATAATGACTCCGACCCCGCCGATGCACCAGAGCTTAGCATACTCGTAGGGCTCGGCGGCAGATCAAGTGGCGCGAAGCAAGAGCAAATAGACTCACATGAACAATGGACGGCTATTTTCTCGTGTGTCTTGAAGAACACGGTGGAAGTAAAACCCTACATTGTGTAAGTGCTCAACACCTAATTTTCACAATCTTTCATTCCCTCAAATTGTGTCTAACTCCCCTTCTTGTTGATCCCACACTTAGGTTATTTGAGCAAGAAACCTGGAAACATCATCCGCGAGAACCTACCTACGCCGAGAAGTCGGACCTTTTTAAGAAGGGTGGCAAAGGAGGCGGTGGTTTTATTAGTTGGTTCGCCGCAAAAGTAATCTCCTTTCTTACATGGTTTCTAGCGCAAGCCACATATTACGGCGATCTTAGCTTGAACTTATTGACCGAACTTCTCGTATTGAACATGTAGGCTTTAACCGACAAGGAAATGAGTCATGAGTTGAGGCAACTTGCCCGGGGCTTCACCTACTCCGTGAAGTCATTTAAGTCTTACGATGTGAATGGGTATCGCTTCCATACCCGTTCTTACGATGAGAAACGGCCCAACCGGAAGACAAACAATTTCGGGGTATTTACCCACGCCGGTGGTGATTACTTCGGTATGGTCGAGGGAATGTATGAGCTGGACTTCCATTTTGGCACGAAGAATCCGGTTGTATTCAAATGCCATTGGTTTGATCCGAGCCGAGTGAGACGGAATCCTGCCATTGGTTTGGTCGAAATTGATCGGGCATCTGTCTATGGGTCAGATGATGTCTACATCATTGCACAACATGCCACCCAAGTCTTCTATCTCCCCTACCCATGCAAAACTATGAAACGCCTCCAAGGGTGGGATGTCGTGATCACAGTTCCACCGCGTAATAGACCACCTCCTCCAAACGATGACGATTACCACCAGCGCATAAACCCCAACACATATGAGGGAGAGTTCTATCAAGACGATGGGCTCACCGGCGAGTTCATCATCGACTTCTCCACAATTGATGAAATGGAAGAAGACGACGATGATGATGTCGGCATGGGAGTCGATAATGGGCAAGGCGACGATCCATCCGTTCTTAACTCTAAGGACGTGGAACTACTTGAGCGTCTCCACTTGCCTGATGTAGAGGAGCCGAGAGGTCCACCACCGAACTACATGGAAGAGTGGTGGTATACTCGTGATAGCGATGATGACGATGATCCCGGTCCAAGCTATGATCCCAAGGATTTAGACAATGGGTTCTGAACCATTTGTGTTCCAATTATGTAATCGTGAATGTACAATTACATTACTTGCGCTTAAAATCCTGACATTTGTCATGGTGCTTAGAGTCTCCAAGCACTTACGATTTTGTGCTCAAAATCTCCTCCCATATGAGCTTGAAGAATCTGATCTTGTTCACACCCATGTGCTCCCAGTAGTAGTGCTCTTGCCACTCCCTGCGCTGTTATTTTGGTCACCAAAATATCGGTGCAGGGAGTGGCAAGAGCACTACTTCTGGGAGCACATGGCCGTGAACAAGATCAGGTTGTTCAAGCTCATGGGAGGAGATTTTCAGCAGAAAATCGTGCACATGACAAATGTCAGGATTTTAAGCAGGATTTTAAGCATTAATGGGTTATGAACCATTTGTGTTCCAATTATGTAACCGTGAATGTATAATTACATTACTTGCGCTTAAAATCCTGACATTTGTCATGGTGCTTAGAGTCTCCAAGCACTTACGATTTTGTGCTCAAAATCTCCTCCCATATGAGCTTGAAGAATCTGATCTTGTTCACATCCATGTGCTCCCAGTAGTAGTGCTCTTGCCACTCCCTGCGCTGTTATTTTGATCACCAAAATATCGGTGCAGGGAGTGGCAAGAGCACTACTTCTGGGAGCACATGGCCGTGAACAAGATCAGGTTGTTCAAGCTCATGGGAGGAGATTTTCAGCAGAAAATCGTGCACATGACAAATGTCAGGATTTTAAGCAGGATTTTAAGCATTAATGGGTTATGAACCATTTGTGTTTCAATTATGTAACCGTGAATGTATAATTAGCATTATGTCTCAACTATTTTGTGTGGCACTTCTAGACTAATCACAAGGTTGTAATATTTTTTTTAATTTCGCTCTTGTTATGTATTAGTTTGATTTCAACTATTAATTGCCTTTCAACTATCATTACCATTTTTTTATTCTAGTCTTCTTATGCTTGGTATATATCATTAGTATTTTATTTACAACTATTACTTGTCTTTCAACTATTAATTGCCTTGTAAATATTAGTTGCCTCTCAACTATTAATTGCCTTTCAACTATCATTAGCATTTTTTTATTCTAGTTTTCTTATGCTTGGTATCATTAGTATTTTTATTTACAACATTAATTGCATTTCGACTATTACTTGCCATTTTTTATCACTTTGTACTAATCGGGACCCCTCATTTTCATGACAGGTTAGTGCAGCATGGCCCCGAAAGCCAAGCCAAAAGGGGTGAAGCGGACCCCGAGCAAAGTTGCGCAAGTGGAAGCTCTGTACGCTAGAAGAGAGGATGGCAGCCGAGTGGAGATAGGGAGAATCCGGCGCAAGAAGCATGTGGACGCGCCCTCGTCTTCCAGAGCACGTTCCAGAGGGAAGGGAGGTGGTACGCGGTCCGTGACTCGCTCACGTAGTCCCTTGCCCCACGTTTCTTCTTCTTCCGAGGAGGAGGAGCAGCAGCAGCAGCAGGAGGAGGAGGAGCAGCAGCAGCAGCAGGAGGAGGAGGAGGACGTGGAGCAGCAGCAGCAGCAGGAGGAGGACTCCGAGGACGACTACCGATACTCTTCACCGGAGTCAGAGGATGGTGGTGAGGAGGATGTCGAGGTGTCGGATCCGGAGGACGAGCCCGAGGACTTGTTTGCCCACCCTCTCCCTGACTTAGGGAAAGTGGCACCCCCCGGCCAAAAAGTTTGGCTCCGAGGGACATCTAGGCTCCCTAAGCCTCCATACCCCTTCAAGGACATAGTTGTCACCGTCGACGGAGATAAGTAAGTGGACATTGTTGTAATTACAATTTACTTTGTTTATGCCTCATTTATGTCATCGAAATCTCACCGACTCTTCTACTTGTTTGTGCAGGTCGTTGGAGTGGCTTAGGGACGTTCCACCACCACGGACCATGAGCGGCATCTTGGGGCTTCTTTGTAGGAAGTATTACCCTGGCTTGGTCACGTTGGAGAACGGCAATCTGGAGCCATCTTGGTTCTGGAAGGACTATGAGAGGGTCCCGGACGTGGAGGACAAGCATGGACGGGTGTATGGCCACTTGGGCCTCCGAGTGGTCGCCAATTTCTGGGTATGTATTTGTCTTCACCGCTGACATGTGTATATCTCTTTAAATATCCTTGTAATGTCTTTATCGTATGCTCAATGGTTGTAGGACTACTTCACCTGCGCCCCGGGTATGGAGGACAAGGCCAGGGTGGTGCTCATTAGAATGGCCAAGAAGCTCATCCGCGACATGCTATACGAGGCACGTGTGCTTTGCGTGGTGAAATTCTACGCGAAGCACCTGAACACCAAGCTGACGAAGACGGATGCACGACAGATACACCTGTCAGCGGTGCAATACTTAGCGGTAATGGCATCATTTTCATTTTAATCCATACATTGCTGCGGCAAAGAACTACTCATATGGATTGTTTTTGTTAACAGGTGGTTCCTCAGTGGCTGGCCAACAAGAAGCCTTGCTTCAAGAAGATCGTCAAGAAGTGGACGAGCGACGCGTACAAGAACCAGCACGCCGAGTGCCGGGAGCGACGCCTTCTGCTTGGTGAAGGACACCGTCAAGGCGGCCTCACCCTCACCAGCCGCGTCCAGAGAGAGGTAAGGAATTGTTTTGCTAATAATTCCATACGCTGCTTTATTCTTAAGATGAGAGTTTGTGCTGATCATTTTTCTTTGAATTGTAGAAAGCAAAGAAGGGCAGGGTCATCACTCGCATGGTGGCATTCTGTGAGACCCGGAGGCCCAAGGTCCTGAAGCCGGATGTACCGGTTGAGAAGCAATGGATAAACACTCAAACCGGCGAGAAGTGGGACAAGTACACCGAGAAGTTGAAGGAGGTGCACGGCCCCGACGCCGACCCACTGACGACCCCCTATGACCCTAGGGTCGCTCTGTTGGCGGGAGAGGGTCGGAAGAACGGCCGGTTTGCCTTTGCTGATGGCGCATTCGACACATCAGGTACTCCACCGCTCTCGCAGATCCGTGCCAGCCAGACGAGCTCATCGCCGTCTATTGAGCGCCGCCCACGACCAGGAGTGACTGCCGTCGCCACACTTCAGGTATGAACACAAACAATTTCCTTGGTCAGTCTTATCTTCGCTTTCTATACATGCTTGCATTGCATATTTAATGACATTTTCACATACCGTAGGCTGAACTTGAACAAAGCAAAAGAGAGGCGGCGGAGTCAAAAGAGAAGATGCAGATGATGGAGAACCATTTGTCTTCCCAGCAGGCATTCATGGCGGCGATGCTCGAGGTACCGGTTTTCACACATAAGGCACATTTCCATTCCATTCTATTCATCGATTTACGCATGTTAACTCACGGATCGATCACTTGGTCATTGCAGAGGATGCGAGTATCCCGGCGGGTCCGTCTGCTCCTCCTCTACCTGAGCTCCCTCCACTCAACTTCAACATTGTAAGTTGGCCTGAACTTGCTCAATGAAACACTATTTACCTTCTCTCGACTAATGCGGTTCTTCATCGGGGGGGAATGCATCGCAGGGATCCCACATGTCGCAAGGAGCGGGCACCGGAGATGCCGAGACGTCGACCTCCAAGACGCCGCACTGATGCTAGGTTAGTATACCATTTTTCTTATTTCTTTTGCTTCTCATGCTTCTTCATTTGTTTTGCTTCTCATGCTCACTTACATTTTTCAAACCTAATCATTTTGCTTGTTCACTTGTAGGTTTGCATTAAGGAAACAATGAAGCTTTGTATGGATGAACATATTTTGCCGGAGTGTTGTTATGTATGGATGAACATATTTTGTAGTCTGAATATTTTGTGTGATGGTTGTTATGTATGGATGAATATTTTGCGATGATATGTGAGTTTCATTTGGATGAATATTATGCGCAATCAATTTGGATGAATATTATGTGCTATGTATGTGATGTGAGTGCTCTAGTGAGCCAAAATTGTCTCTGTATCAAAATTGGTCAAAATTGGTTTCATTTGCAGGGATTTGAGCAAAATGCAGCAGTAAAACAGAACCAAATGGTAAGTATGCCGAGTGTTGCACTCGGCGTAGGACCAAATGGCACATACGCCGAGTGTTACACTCAGCAATGGTGCCCTCCAGGCGCACAGGTTGGCCCCTGGCAACGGTGTTTGCCGAGTGGCCCAGAAACACTCGGCAAACACGGTTGCCAGGGGCCAACCTGTGCGCCTGGAGAGGATCGTTGCCGAGTGTAACACTCGGCGAACATGGGACACGTGGCTGGCCAGGGTAGCTCCTCTGGATGCCTATACGCCGAGTCCAGGCACTCGGCAAACATAGGAGCCGCCGAGTCGTCGTTGGCACTCGGCACACTTTGTTGCCGAGCGGTGCCAAGAAGGCACTCGGCAACTAGAGGAACACGTGGCGCTCCGTGGTAGCTCCTCTGGTCATCGCTACGCCGAGTGTGACACTCGGCAAAGCGGGCACACGTGGCGCTCCGTGGTGGCTCCTCACGTCATCACTACGCCGAGTGTAACACTCGGCAACGCGGGCACACGTGGCGCTCCGTGGTGGCTCCTCACGTCATCACTACGCCGAGAGTAACACTCGGCAACGCGGGCACACGTGGCGCTCCCTGGTGGCTCCTCACGTCATCACTACGCCGAGTGTAACACTCGGCAACGCGGGCACACGTGGCGCTCCGTGGTGCCTCCTCTGGTCATCACTACGCCGAGTGTAACACTCGGCAAAGTGGCACACGTGGCGGCTTGCTGGTTCCCACGGTGAAATTATTTCGCCGAGTGTCTTGGATACGAACACTCGGCAAAGGTGAATGGTCCGTTCCGTTATGGACTTGGACGTGGGGCTGTCAGAACTTTTTTTCGCCGAGTGTGGTTGTAAAAGACTCGGCGAAGATGACGCCGAGCAGCCCGTGCTTTGACACTCGGCGTACTCGCTTTTGCCGAGCTAATGTACGCCGAGTCCTTTACGCCGAGTCTAATACTCGGCAAAGATACTGCCGAGTATTTTCTCTCCTTCGCCGTGTATTTATGATACTCGGCGTAATATGGAATTCCAGTAGTGGGAGAAGGAAGAAAATTATATGAAGACGGATTATTCGGTACTATTCACGTCCCGTTTCCTAAACTGACTCAGCTCTACCTTTCCCTCTTTCTTTATATAAAAGTAGGCTCCGGTCCTCCTGAAACAAACAAAATCTCGCCTCCTATTATGGGCACGCACGTCATCGCCATGGCTTCACCTTCACGGAAACGCCGACGACAAGAAGCATGCACCGGAACGCCCGAGACTCCGACGCTTCCGGTGGATCTCCTGCTCGAGATCGCCGCGCTCTGTGCCCCCCACGAATTCTTCCGTTTAGCATTCACCAGCAAATTGCTATTTGAACTACTCACCACCTACTTCATCCAGCGCGTTGGCCACCCCTGCATCGTTGCCAATCTACACCGCTACCACCCGCACTTTTCACTTGTCCACCCATCAACCACCGCCGCCGCGTCTATCTGCACCGACCATCTGTTTCCCTTCTTTTCGAGCCACTTCCCCGCCAAATACAGTGTCGAAACGTCTCGACGCGGCCTCATTCTTCTCCGACAGTGGCACCATCATGCAAGCCGACCCAACCAGGAGCTGTGCGTGTACGACCCAATGAGTGGCGCCAAGACCTTCTTTTCATGTCCTCCTCTTAACGAGATCGGCTCCATCGTAACTGGCCATAAATACACCATTCTCACTGCCGCCGACGGCATTGGTGTTGCCGGCTCCGTCATGCTGCTCGTTGCCGATTTCAATAACAATAGTATAAAATTGCGGGTGGCCTCGCCGTCTCGTACATGGAGGCTTGTCATGAGCAACCAGGACTTTCCGTGGTTTTCTCACAAAATGCGTTCTGATCCCGCGGTCCTCTGCGGCGGCGTCATCCATTGGTTGTTGTCTCATCACAAGCCAATCATAAGCTACGACTTGGCTAGACGGAAGCTGGGCTCGGTGAATCTCCCACCCACCAACTGCAAAGTGAAGCAGCTCCACTTGGCGACATCGTGTGACGGAAAAATGCTGAAGCTACTGGCAATCAAAGGGTTCATGATATCCGTTTGGGTACAACTTCCTATCTCGCCAACCACAAGCGGTGGAAGTGGTTGGTCGCTGAACACCGTGATTGACATGGAGGGGAAGTTACGGTCGCTGCGCCCGGATATCCCAAAAAAGGTCAAGATTTTTGAATTTGATGAGTCGCAAAAGAGGAGCGGCGGCATGGTGTTCCTTAGGGTGATTGAGCCAGACTATTGTACGAGTTATTCCACGGTCACCGTCTTTGATCTGGAGACCAAGGATATGCATAGAAAAGATCGTGGTACCGCACTGTTAGAGATTGACCTACCATCTCGTCCTTGCACCACAACAACTAATACAAGGCTTAAGAGGTTACGCAATCCCAACACACGGGTCACCGGTGCAGATTGGATAGCATGAGCTACACAAGCAGAGGCCGAATCAAAGAGGTGTTATCAAAGATCGATCACGAGAACGAACTTGTGGCCGCTACCTACTCAAATGTGGCTCCAGTCCCCAACTCAAATCTTGTTATTTCCCTTTTGCATACTTGTGCTTGTTTCAGGATCTCATTGTACTCTAAATTTAATACTACAAGAGCGTGTGAGAATCTCCCATATCAGCGCTAGCATCTCATCTATGGAATTGAAAATATCTCGTAAATTTATTCTTGCCAAAGAAAAATCATACAAAAACAAACCGGAATGGTACTAAATTTACTTGTTATTTCTGTGACAAGAACGAAAAAATAAAACACATATACTTTGATTGCGCTTATGCCAAACAAGTTTAGAAAATAGTGCACATGTGTTATTTTAATCTGACACCACCCATAAATGTCAGAAACCTCTTAGGAATTGGCTTAGGTGTATTACCAATAATGATATACAAAAGATTGGGGTTGAGGTTTGCACTGTCGTATGGGATATTTGGAATGTGCAAAATGAATTTGTTTTTAACCCACGAAACAGAACTTTTTTGCAGGTTATTTCCTTAATTGCCCACTGGATCCCTACATGGTCCGAATCCAATGTGTGGAGGATCGACAAGCCATGGATTCTGGGTGTAGCACGTGGGAGATTGTCGCCAAGGATTTTTTTAGTCGGGCATTTTCTACCTTATAAACTGTACCAACTCTATTCTTCTATACGAATTGCATGAATGCCCCACCACCTTCCTCTAGAAGTTAATCAAAAAACTATTCTAGATTTTTAGTTTTGAGCGAAAAACTATTCTGGCTCTGATTAGTATTTCAGGCCCAAAATTAATGGAGGATGCTAAGCGTCCTCCGGAAGAACAGAGCATCCGATCCTCCACATCAAGCGTTAGACATGTGTCCTCCTCCGTTTCATCCTCCTCCGTTTCAATTTACTTGGACCCACATGCAGCCTAATCTCCGACCTCCTCCTCTCTCTCCCCGCCACACCTCCCGTGCAAGAGCCACCAAGCCGCCGCCGCAAAAAATCCTCCGGCGAAGTCCTCTGATGAGGACCCCTTAGTAAAGCAACTCCCCCTTGGGCTCACAGCACCCTCTACTGTCATAGAATCACCTCCCTCGAAAAAAGCACTGCCATGCTCGCATGGTAGCACCGCCGCCATTACCGGAGAAGACGCCAACTTGGTCGCTTGTACCTCTAACGTTGCCTCTTTGCATCTTCGACGTATGATGTTTGCAGAACCGCTGCTCGTCAGCGCCGGCCATGCTGCAAAAGGGCATGGTGCCCTGATGTCGATGCTGCCACAGGTGTGCGTTGCTGCTCCGTCCGACAGGTGATGGTGCTACAATGAGCATGTGGCGCTGCTTCCGAAGGACGACGGGGTTGCTATTGCCACCGGAAGATGATGCTGCCATGAGCACGGCACGATGCTTGTGAAGTGGGATGGTGTTGGTGTCGGCGGCGGGAGACGGTGCTGCGAGGAGCACGTCAGGATGCTTCTAAAGCAGGATGGTGTTGCTGTCGGCTGTGTGGAAAACTGTATGAAAACAGTATCAGCAGTGTGAAAATAGTGGAAGCAGTGTGAAAATTGTAAAAGCTGTGTGTGTATTAACATTATGAGAAAATTGGACCGATGTCCACAGTTCACTAATGGTGTGTGTCCGTGAAAAACAAATAACATGTGTGGTGAACAAATTACAGCTGGGCAATTGACAGAAATGAAGGTTGCACCGTAGTACATATGTAAGATATAAATATTACTATCTGATTCATGCGGGCATTACAACAAGATACATAGACCGCCATCCAACTGTATCTATGACTAATAATCCATCCTCCGAATATCATCCGAACAAACGTTGGGTATTCAGTTGCAAGAAATAAATACTCGCAGTAAGCAAAGTGTGTAATGTAAAAAATAAAATCATCCTTATACAAAGCATTGTTATTTTCTCCCTAAGGGCAACAACAAATCCTCTACCCGTCATGTTTCTGTCACTCGAGCACAGATGCAAACGAGGCATGAACCCACTATCGAGCATAAATACTCCGTCTTGCAGTTACTAGCATCTACTCGGCTAGAGCATCTACTAATAATGGAGAGCATGCAAAATAAAAAATAACACATATACGAAGATAACATGATAGATTGATAATCAGAGGACATAGCATTCAACATTCATCGGATCCCAGCAAACACAACATGAAGCTTTACATAAATATGATCTCGATCATGTGAGGCAGCTCACGAGATCTAAACATGAGGCATAAAGTGGAAGAGACAACCACCTAGCTACTGCTATGAACCCGTAGTCCAGGGATGAACAACTCACGCATCACTTCCGAGGAGGGCATGGTGGTGTAGACCTCTCCGGTGATGAATTTCCCTCCCGGCAGGGTGCCAGGGAGAGCTCCAGAACCCTCACAATCTCGGGATGACGATGACGGCGGCCTCGGGTGTTTCTCGGGAAAAAGTGGTATATTTCTAGGGTCGATATGTCGGGGGGATTATATAGGAGAAAGAGCGGTGGCAAAGGGCACCCGGGGGCCCCAGACTACCCCTAGGCGCGGCCAGGTGGCGCGCCGCCCTATAGTGTGGCCCCCTCTGTGGCCCCTCTCCGGTTCTCTTCGGGACTCCATGGAACCTTAGGGAATTCTAAGACTTGTGGGTTTCGAATTTTCCAATTCTGAGAATATTTCCGGGACAACTTTTCTGAAACTAAAAACAACAGAAAAAAGGGGATTGTGTCTGTGCCATCTTGTCAATAGGTTAGTCCCGGAAATCGATAAAAATGATATAAAGTTTATAAAAAATATGTAGGAAATAACATGAAAAAACAACATAAAACATGGGAAATTAAGGATACATTTATGACGTATGAACCGCCACGGGTGCCTCCATAGGTGCCTCACTCTGCACAGTCATAGGCATAACGAGGAATGTGGGTATAACTATGGGTGCCCTAAGGGCGGCGGTGGTGCCTCCATCTGGAAAAGATGCGTCTGATGCACCTTGTTGTCTTTGAGTGCGTTCACGACGTACTTCCCGGCCCGGCAGTTCCTCGATAAGTGTGTCTTCCAGCTAAAGCTGAAGGAATCGTAGGTCCTTCGCGTCCACTTAATCGCTTTTTGCTTTTTTTGCCGGGTGGAGAGGGTTAGATCCTTTGTTTCCATGCTTCTTGAACTTGGGCTACAGCACCTTGTAGGCGCCGGCATAAACTTCCTAACTTAGGCCCCTCCAAAAGTTTGCGACGTGAAGTTCTTCTTTAGAACCTCATCCTGCACCTCAGCCATATATAGGACGTTAATGAGCGCTGCATACTGCCTGAAGTTCTCCTAGAACGTGGAGGTAGTGTCGAGACATCGTAGTAGAATTCATAGACGGGGGTGCCATGATACTACTGATAGAGACGTGGGGGGAACGTGGTAGTATGACGACCAGGGACACCAAAGTTTACCCAGGTTCGGTACCTCGAAACTTGGCGGCGTTCCTACTCCTGCAATCTCACTAAATCAGGCTGAAGCCTGAAGTATACAAAGTACAATGTGAGTTGGTTTAGCTACTCGTCGAGAACCAAATTCTCGGTGAGTTGGCTTCTAGCTAATTGCCTATATCTCTCTCTCTGCTTTCTTCTCTCCCATCCGGCTTTATATAATAGCCCGGTTAGGGCTTACAGAAAGGAAACCTAGAAGACTATGGTAAGATGTAACTTGGAAGGCAAGAATCCGCCTTCTAGTCCAAGCCATACAACATGGGCTGTGGTCCGGGTTCTTCTAGAATCTGGCTTCTATGTCTCAGCTTACTAGGCCGCCTAATGGACCGTGATCCATTACCATTCAGGCCACCCTAGTAATCCGTCTCTTTAGGACAATGCCGGATATACCCCTAGTCGGTATATATCCGACGGGAGCCCCCAAGAAGGATCGAGACTTCAATCCGCCGTATTTCGTCAATTTGCATTCTTTTCCGAGAAAAGTGGGAGATTGTCTTGATTCTTCTTTTCCTTAAGTCATGATGTCGTGGTGGTATCACGGCAGATGCCATGGGATGGCTAAAGTTGGGGCCGATGGACGCTGAAGGTGCTCGGGGAGGGATCACACGGCGAGTAGCCGCGTGTAGTAGATCACAAACACTGCAAACACCAAGATCTTACCCAGGTTCAGGGCCCTCGTGTGGAGGTAACACCCCTACTCCTGCCTCTCTCTTTATATGTGTACTACCGAGTAGCCACAGTACAATCAGGCCTTCAGCCGAGTAGCCACTCGTCTCTCTAGTTCTTTCTACGTGAAGCCAATGCTCAATGTCTTAGCCAACGTAGCGAACCTCCCATCGGAGGAGGCATGGAACCTTATATACTGGTGCCCAGCCGAATAGAAAACAAGTATAAAGTACGACGTGATGTGACAGGAGCCCTGCAGAACCGCGTACGCCTCTGGGTTCCCTCCGACACTCGCCCCGTAAGTCGTTGCGCCGTTCGGAGATGGGACCTGTCCACCCTTGTCAGTGAGATAGGGTAGGCCCCTAGCCCTGTCATGTCCCCTCTGTCAGTGACAGGACTAGACAGGCGCCTACCGCACTGTAGCCACGCCGTGGTGCGGATAATCACGCACTCCGTAAGTTGAACCGCACGCCGTACGGACGCAGGATACGCGGGATCCTGTGTCAGAACGGCTCCATTGACTTCTGGTCCGAGTAGGAATCCACTCCCTCTACCCGGACCACTTCCTCTACTCGGAAGAATACAACTTCCTTGATTCTTCCTCCTGGCCATTGGTAGGTACGGCCGAATAGCCGTGCACCGGGTAGCGGGTACCGGGTAGCCAGCCAACTTGGTCAAAACTGCTCTTCTGATCTTGCTTTTAGCACTTGCCTTACCCCTACTCGGGGGTAACCCCCCGACATTAGTCGCCGAAGCTGGTAGAGTCCTGCGAACTTGTTCACTGGGCCCTTCCAGCTTAAAAACAAATCTTGTCTTTGAACTGTAAGGTGCCGAGTAGCACCTCCGAGTAGCCCTTATCCTTGGCTTGAATCTCTTCTTCTCCGAGTAGCATCATTTCTCTTCTCTGATGCCGAGTCAAAAGACTTAGCGAAATATTCGAAACGCAATCCTGCCCACACAGTGCGAATCCACCTCTGCGTCTCGTGACGGGGCACGTGTCACACCCCTGTCACTCCGACGCCTCGGTGCCTGGGATACGGCAGGCCACGCGCAAGTAACTGCGACAAGGACCCACCTGTACGTTATGTCACTTCAACCGCAGTAAATCGCCCACGATCTCGACGTGGGATTAACTGTGTCCGTTACGCGCGCAATATGCGATGTGTGCGTTTTTAACCGGTTCGCTTCCCACGCCGCACGATCTCTCTGCAGGATTGATCCCACTAACTCCACTGGTAACGGCAACTCGAGGGGAGAGATAAATACCCCCTCGATTCCCTCTTCTTCTCTTTCCTACTCACTTCAATCACCTGCCTCTTCGTTTCTCCGCCGCCGCCGAGCGCTCCGCCTACGCAACCGCTTGCTGCGCCGCCGCTCCATGCGCCGCTGGAAAGATCCCGAGAGAAATTCATCCAATCCAAACTCCAATGTCCCACCAATCTTCTCGCTTCCATGGCTCGCGGAGAGGATGATGCTGCCGCCCGCGCCAGATGGGAGGGCTCCGATGTCACGGCGGAGGACTGCCAATGGCTAGTCAATACCCGCTGTGTCCCTCCCGGCGTGAGGTGCAGGCAGCCGGACAACGAGATCGTCCCCACGCCGGAGAAGGACGAGTTCGTCGTCTTCCTCGCGCACTTCAAGCGTGGATTCGGCCTCACCGTCTCCGACTTCTTCAAGGAGTTCCTCTCCAACTTCGGGTTGCAGACGCACCATCTCCCCCCTAACGCCATGGTGATGCTCGCCTTCCACGCGGTGGTCTGCGAGGCGTTTCTCGGCGTGTACCTAACTATTCACAGTTGGGCGCGCTACTTCTTCTTCCGGAAGCAGAGCATCCCCAACCCGGGAAACACGGAGAGCGCCCGCGCGATGACGATGATGGGGAGCACTATGATGCTGCAGCGCTCCACTGGTAGCCACCCGCGCGTCAAGGGATTGGAGACGGTGTGCAAGTGGTCGCGCTCCTTTCTCTACGTCAAGAACGTCCCCACCGAAGAAGGGAAGCCAATCCAGGACCGGATAGGGCTCCCTAGGTGGAAGAACGCGAGGCCAACCCAGCAGAACTGGGGCTATAACCCGAAGAACAAGATCGAAGACCTTGTTCAACTCGAGTCGCGCCTCGCCGAGTTGAAGGAAGAGGGATTCCGCCGCGATGATCCCCTCGCATGCTGGATCTCACGCCGGGTGCTCCCGCTCCAGCGCCGCTCCCACAAAATGTGCTACATGGGAGGGCCCCGGGACTGCACGAGGACCACCACCTTCGAGTTGAGCACCGCATACGTCGCCATCTGGGCGAGATCCATCGCGCAGACGTCCCTCTCCGACACCTGGCAGTATGGCTTCGTGCCGTATAGCCGCACCAAGCCAATCGAACAGGTCAGTCTTTTGTGCTTTACCTCTGCACTCTGATACCGAGTAGAACATCCTACATACTCTGGTAGGCTTCATACGCTTTGTGTTTGTATGCCCTGTCGAGTAGAAATCCTTAGCTGAATATGCTTTGTGTTTGCATGCTATCCCGAGTAGAACCTCTTAGCTCTGTATGCTTTATGCTTGCATGCTGTTCCGAGTAGAATAACTGAGACAAATATGTTTTATGTTTGCATGTCTTTCCGGGTAGAATTCCTTATCCTTATATGCTTTGTGTTTGCATGCTACACCGGGTAGAACTCCTTAGGCTTATATGCTTTGTGTTTGCATGCCACACCGGGTAGGATCTCTTAGTTCAGAACTTAACTTCTTCGTGCCATCTGTTTGTCTTTCTAGCACATCGACCGCCAAGCAGAGGAGGATGAGGAGGTCTTCGCGGATAACTGGGACAGTGACCGAGAAGAGGATGACGAGACCGCCTACGACACTCAGGACACCCTCTGCATCCCTCATGCCATCCAGACTGGTAAGCACCAAGTTGATGCTTCTATCCGGGACTGGTCCGAGGATGACGAAGGAGACCCAGTTGGCCTCTCTGACCGTGAGTAGCGCAATCATAATTCCTTTTCTGCTTCTTAATCTCTTTTCCTCTTTTACTCTGCAGAGGATGTCGAGCATGAGGATGACGAGGAGGCCGAGGATCCCATCGACGTCCAGCCTCTCTCTGTGGCCGCTCCCACCACACGGAAGAGGACGGGCAGCGATGCCCAAGAACCTGCTGCCAAGAAGCCCAAGAAAACCGAGAAGACCGAGAAGAAGAAGAAGACCACAACCGCCAGAAGGAAACTCCCCACCCGCAAAGGGTAAGTTGTTCCATTTGAATTACACTTAGCTTCTGCCTTTCGCTATTCTGTTTCTCCGTTTTTCTCTTTCTGATCTCCTTCCTTCTTCCAGCAATCCCCTGGATGCTGACGCGGCCGCTGCCCCCACTCGCACCGGCAACAGGAAATCCGTCATCGACCTTGAGAAACTCGTCGATCTCGCCGAGCAGGAGGACGAGTCCGTGCAGCAGGATAGGGTGCGTGCGCCCTCTCCTGTAAAGATGGAAGAAGAGGACATTGGCGCCGAGAACACGAGCGCGGGTGACCAAGAAGACGAGAACTTGGAGCAGCAGTCCTACACGGACCAGAGCGCGCAGGATGCTGCTCACGATGAGACACCTCCTTCTCCCCCAGCTGCCTCAGCTGGGGAGAATATTTATCAAGACCCCGAGAACCAGAATCGCGCCGCCCTTGAGCGGCCGGAGGACCACACCGAGCAGCAGGAAGAACACGCTGCAGCTCATGAAGACCCCGCGGCCACGCCGCGGGTAGAAGAACAAGACGACGCCAGACCTGATCCCGCTGCCGAGCAGCGGGTTGAGAAGACTGTGGTGGAGCCCGTGCTCTAGAGCCAGGCGCAGCCGGACGCTGCGCAGGGTAGCCGGTCCCCTGTGCCGCCTACCCAGCAGGCCTCACCACCAACTGCTCCAAGCCCTCCCCCAAAGAAGAAAACGACCAAGACTGCATCTAAGCTTATGCCTCCACCAACCTCACGCCCGTCCGCTGCGCGCCAAGTGCCTGCACCCGCTTCTCGGGCGGACACCGGCAAGAAGACCCTCAAGACTGAAGCTGCCACTGTCCGCAAGAACCCGCCACGCCATGCTGCGCAGGATGCCAGCCTGATGCCACCGCCCAAAGCACCTACTGCGTCCACCGGGAAGCCGGTAGTGAAGAGCACGCAAGTCACCACTGGCGCTGCTAGTGGATCTGCTGGTGCAGGCGCAGGATCGAGTGCACAAGCCAGATGGCCAGCATATGTGCTCTCTGGGTCCAGGCAGTACGACATCTCCTTGACCAAAGGCGAGCAACGGATCTCTGCTCTGAAGGACGGCCCGGCCAAGGTAGTTGACGCCAATCTCAAGGCCAAGAAGCCCATCGAGATCTACTCGCACGAAGCTGGCGAGGATGAGATCCAATCAGAAGGGCTGATGCAGGTCGTGGACCGGGTAGGCTTCATCGACAGGATTTGGGAGAGTGACGCCCACGGCGTCGAGAAGTGGAACGGCAGCATGCTGGGCGACGTTGATCATTATCGCGTCGATTGGAACAAGGCCGATCTCGGCAGCAATCCAATGACCATCGCCTCCGACACCAGCACGCAGGCCGCCAAGCTGTTCGTCCTTCGCAAAGCCGCCGAGGACGCTGAGCAGACCTATGCTGTAAGTGTTTCTTGATTTTTTCGAGTTGCGGTATCTCTTCTCTTCTGTTCTTCTTTTTCTCCTTAGCCACTACCCAGTCCCCGAGATTCGGGCCGAGTAGACGGACGCTCAACCAGTTGCTGTCTTCTCGGGCCAAATCTTCCCAAAATTTCCTAACTCCTTTTCTTCTTCTTCACAGAATAGCCTCTTGAAGAGGACTAACCTGTTCCGGCGGCTGCTCTGGAACCACATCATCGCCAGGAAGCGCATCGCAGCCCTTGAAGCCGAGCGCAAAGATGATTCTACTCTGGAGCAGGCGGCAGTGGACCGCGCTCTCCAAATCTCTGAGCTTGAAGGTTAGCTTCTAGCTATTCGGTTTGTGCGTTTTCTGTTTACGCCCGCTTTTGCTTTTTGCTCTAATTCTGTTTATTCTGCAGGCAAATTCAAAGAACTGCAAGAACAGCACAAGCACTGCCACGTCTTCACTGCCTCCGCCGAGAGCAAGATCAAGGAGCTGGAGGGTGAGTTGCCAGCTACTCTGTTGTCTGTATCTTCTCCTCTACTTGGCTACTCTTCTAACAGTGATGTCTTTCTCGCAGAAGAATACAAGAAGTTCTGGGAAGAGCACCTCCATTGCTTGATGCCTGCCGAGGTGCAGCAGCAGCTGGCTGCCCGAGATGCTGTGCTCAAGAAGGAACGCGACGCCGAACGCGCCGAGTTCGAGGCGATGCAGGTGAAGCTGAAAACAGCTCTCGAGGGTGCCCTGGAGACCGATACCTCAGCCAAAGCCACCAAGCAGGCGCTTGAGGCAGAGATCGAGGTGCTGAAGAAGCACAACGTGCAGCTCGCGCAGCAGGTTGCCAACGCGCGCAGCATCGAAGACCGGCATCTTGTGGACGAGGAGGCTTGGAAGATCAAGCTGGATGCGCTGCTTGTTGATCTTAGAAGTAAGTTTTCTCTTCCCGGCACTTTTCTGTTTCTCTTCTTCGCTACCTGGCTTGCTTTTCCTCCCACTCTTTCTTCTCGATTTTATCTCCTCTCTGCCTCCTTTTCTAACTTTTATTGGTTTCTCTCTAGACATCTTCCCTGATCTTCGCGCCGCGAGCTCGCCTGCTCTGGCAAAGGCGCAGCAACTCCGAGCTGATTCCGGGCTGCCCATCAACATCAAGTCCAGCGTCAACGACAACCTCCTAAACATCAAGACTCAGCTGCGCCAACTCAAAGGCATGGGCACCACCATGGTGTCCACAGCGTACAAAATCCACTATCTGTTCTGGCCGGACGAAACCGCGCCCAATAGCTTCGCCGATCTTGCCGAGAAGTTGGATGGCGTGAAGGCCGAGCTGAAAAAGTGGCGTGCTTCCTCAGCCCGGGCTGGAGCTGATCTGCTGCTTTGCTTCATCTGCAGTTGGTATGAAAATCTGAACCTTAACACAATCCTCGAGATGCGCCAGGGCTCCAAATGGTTCGAGGACGCCGACTGCGTTGCTCGCCGCAAGGCAGCAGCGTACGAGGTAGCTTCCTATGCGGACACCGCCATCTTCATCGACGGCGTCACCGAGCCCGACACCGAGGTGGAGAGCGAGGGTGACGACGAAGATGAGGATACCGAGTCCGATGACTTGGGCTTCTTCGAAGATGGTGCCTCGAAAGGAGCTGCCGAGAAGGGAAAAGGCAAGGCCAAGGTTGATGACGAAGTCAAGCAGCCGGAAACCCATGTCGAGGAGCCCACCATAACCACCGAGATGGTGATCCAACAGTCGGCTCCCGAGATGGGCGCGACCAGCAGCAGCTTCCAGGCTGCCGCATCGACCTCGACCACGGATCTCATCTCTGTCGCCACGGCAACCTCCGAGCAAGCGGCCAATGCCAACACAGAAGCTGATGCCGAGAGCGCCGATGCCGAGAAGACTGACGCGGATAACACTGCCACTGTCGACACTGCTGCCGCCTGAAACACTTATCTTAACTTTTCATCAGACCCCCGGGATGCCGGGTGCACATGTATCAAACAATTAAGTCTCTTGTTTCTACTCCATTTTATTTCAGTTTAATTTCTTAGCAACTCTGGCTCAATGCCGGGTTGCGTTAATATGCAAGTCCCCGAGTTGCATTTTTTATCCACTCTTCCTTTTTATCTCAGCTCTTACCTGCAACTTGTTGCTTTGTTGGTAGTCGAGTGACAAGAGTTCAAAGTAGGAGTTTCAAATACTTGGCCACTTAGAAAAATTCATAGTAACGCTGCCCACTACTTAGCCGAAAAGAAAAAAAAAACTGTAAAAAACACTCTACTCGGTTGCTACACGCTTCCTTTCCTTTGCAATTTTTCATGTGTTCATTGACCCTTTGGCTTGTTCTCTGGCTTGCCATGAAGCCGGGTTGCGGACAGCAGCAGAGTCGCAGAGTGTCCGGTGAGTTTAAACACACTACTTTGTATGCTTTTGAAATTCTAAGTGGTTCAACCGAATAGACAAAGTAAAGCAGAGTAGACACAAGGAACAGTTTGGACGAGGGCAGTCCACGAGTTCAATTTCAGATTGCCGAATCGGAGTTTAACTCGGATAAGAGGGTACATACATAATTTGCTCACGAATGAAAACGGCGGAGTAGAGCTACATTCCAAGGGCGCTTGGATTCTTCTCCTGCTCTATCCGACCTGTTCTTCTAGGATGGTTGTGCGTCAACAAGATAATAGGCATCATTGTGTAGAGCCTTGCTCACAATGAAAGGCCCTTCCACGGAGGAGATAGCTTGTGCATCCCGGCTGTGCGCTGCACGAGCCTAAGCACCATGTCTCCTTCTCGGAAAACCCTTGGGTTCACTTTCCGGCTATGAAAACGCCTCAAATTTTGCTGATAAACAGCTGAACGTTACAGAGTTAACTCCCTTGCTTCTTCTAGCAGGTCAACGTCATTTTCTCGAGCTTCTCTAGCCTCTGCCTCCGTGTAGAGCATTACACGGGACGAGTCATGCTCTAGGTCAGTGGGCAACACGGCCTCAGCTCCATAAACCAGGAAGAATGGCGTTTAGCCGGTTGACCGGTTAGGGGTAGTCCTTAGACTCCACAACACCGCTGGCAACTCGTATAGCCAACACCCAGGTGTTTTCAGCAGCGGCTCAATCAGCCTTGGCTTTATGCCTGATAGCACCATGCCATTTGCTCTTTCAACTTGCCCATTGGAGGCGGGATGTGCAATAGATGCAACATCTAGCCGAATGCGCTTATCTCTGCAGAACCTCGCAAACATGCCTTCAGCAAAGTTTGTGCCATTATCCGTGATAATGCTGTGCGGGTAGCCATACCTCAAGATCACATCCTTCAAAAAACTCACGGCAGTGGCTCCATCACACTTCCGAATAGGCTTCACCTCAATCCACTTTGTGAACTTGTCCACCATGACCAGAATGTGAGTCATGTTGCCTCTAGCTGGCTTGAAAGGGCCTACCATATCCAAGCACGAAACAGCAAATGGCCAAGTAATGGGAATGGTCTTCAACTCGGAAGCTGGCATATGAATCTTACTTGCGAATCTCAGGCAGCCATTGCACTTTCTCACAATATCTTCAGCTTGCTTCAAGGCAGTGAGCCAAAAGAAACCATGCCAAAAAGCCTTGTTGACCAGAGCCCGAGAAGAGGCGTGATACCCGCATTCTCCTTGGTGTATCTCCACCAAAATTTCTTCTCCCTCTTCTGGCTCTACACAGCGCTGCAACACACCAGTCGGACTTTTCTATGCAGCACATCTCTGAAGATTGTATAGCCCTTGGATCTTCTATGAATTTGCCTCGAGGTAACCTCATCACTCGGCAAGGTGCCATCCTTCAGAAAGGATAATATGGGCAGAGCCCAACTCGGTGTCTCCCGGATGGGAAACACTGGTTCGTCCACTTCCATTGGATCAACCACCACTTCTTCTTCTTCTGGGTTGGGGACGAGTCCCCGAGACCTCGTGCATGCAGCGAGAACTCCCTCAAGATGCGACAGTCCCCGAGTTGGGAGGGGCAGTCCCCGAGTACCAAGGGGCAGTCCCCGGGTTGCAGGCGCCAGTCCCCGGGTTTTATTTTGCAGCCTCCCAGTCAATCTCCATGGGAACAGCTTCCTCACCAGGCAGAGAAGGAACAAATATGGATTCCAAGTTGGGGGATGGCTTGATAGATGGCTTCCTCAAATGCTCCAAGGCAACCCCAGCCGGGATGTATTGCCGAGAAGACCCCAACTTGGACAGCTCATCATCTGCCTCAGTCTCTGCTCGGTGTATGTGTTAGAACTCGCATCCTTCAAAGAATCCAGTCATGGTTTGCACCAGGAACCGATATGAAGCCATGTTGGCATCCAGAGCATCCAATTGCCTGAAACTTGCTGCACAACAAGATCCGAGTCGCCATAGCATATAATGCGCTGCACGCCAACCTCCCTGGCCACCTTCAAGCCGTGTACTACGGCCTCGTACTCTGCTACATTGTTGGATTCCTTGAAGTGGATTTGCAGTACGTACTTGAGTTCTTCTCGCTTGGGTGACGTGAGCACCACGCCAGCACCCAAGCCTTCCTTCACCTTGGAGCCATCAAAATGCATCTTCCAGTTGTTGGCTACCGGAGTAGGAGGCTCATACTGCACTTCAACCCAATCCACCAGAAAATCCGCAAGGATCTGAGACTTGATGGCTTCTCTTCTCACATACACAGGAGCGTACGCGGCCAGCTCAATCGCCCACTTGGCTACTCTGCCACTTGCTTCTTTGTTTCCCATGATGTCCGAGATGGGAGCAGAACTCACCACAGTGATGGGATGCTCTTGGAAATAGTGCTTCAGCTTCTTGGCGCCCAGGTACACGCTGTAAGTCATCTTCTGGTAATGTGGGTAGTTCTGCTTGGAACTGGACAGTACCTCACTGAGATAGTATACAGGCCGCTGCACAGTCTTGCCTTCTTCTTCTCTCTCCACCACAATCACCACACTGACCACTCGGTTAGTCGCAGCAATGTACAGCAACATTGGCTCTTTGGGTAGCGGGCTAGCCAAGAATGGCGCGCTACCACTAGTGGAAACAGGGCCTTTTGTCCCGGGTCGTAAGGGCCATTTGTCCCGGTTGCGCAACCGGGATGGGCTAGCCGGGACAAATGGCCCTCCCCATTGGTCCCGGTTGTGCCAGGACCCGGGATGGTAAGGCTGGCCCACGTGGCGACTCTGGGCCAGGGACCGCGAGGGAGTTCGTCCCGGTTCGTTTTAGGGACCGGGATGGATGCCTTCTTAAAAAAAGAATAAAGTCCGCCCATTTTCCCTGCCGCGGCAGGTTTTTTTTGTTCGTTTTTTTTTCTCCTGCCTCGCAATCGCCAACCGGCCTCCCCTTCCCCAACCGCTCCAGGCCCACGTCTTTAATTAAGCCCACTGACACATTTTTTAGTCAAAAAGGCCCACTGGCCCGCGTCTTTTATTTATGGACAGTCAACGGTTCGAAGGGCCCACTGGCCCGCGTCTGTTATTATGGCCAGTCAACAGGGGCCACTGGCCAGCGGCCTGGTGGCTGGTTCGCCTGGTCCATTAAACTAAGACCGAAGGACGGTCAAAGGGCCGCTGTCCGCCTCGTCTTCCCGCCCCGCCTCGGCTTCCCGCGCCCCACTCCCCACGCGCCACGCCTCGGCTCCCCGCATTCATGGCCGCCTGCAACCGCCGCCACGTTCAGGCCGCCGGTTGGCATGCCAGCCCACCCCGGGTCCTTTTTAAAGGCCCCCCGCCGCCCGTACAACCCACCCACCCCGGACGCGTCCCTGGCAAAGCAACCCTAGCCGCCACCATGTCCCGCTGGTTCTCGAACTCCGGCAAGCGCCCAAGGAACGACGACGGAGGCTCGTCGAGCGGCGCCGGCCGCATCCCGCCCCCGCCGGCGGAGGCCTTCGGCTACGGCCCTGGAGGTGTCCGCCTCGGCGGGGTGCCGCGCGTCCCCGCGCCACCACCGGCTGCACGCCCGCCGCCCCGCGCCGCGCCCCCGGGCAAACGGTTCCGCCGGTACGTCCGGGTGGACGAGGCGGAGTGGCACTGGAACAATGCCACTCCGGTGTTCTACAACGACGTGCACCTCCCGGACGGCTGGCACCTGAATCCCCAGCGGAACCCAGTGCCGCCGGCCCCGACCGGCGCGGCGCTGCTCGAGGAGATCGAGCGCCGGCGCGAGCTCCTGCCGGCCCCCGTCCGCAGGGAGCGGATGTACGCGCGCGGCTCCCCCTACTGGGCCGCCTGGCTCGAGCAGGAGCACGAGCAGCGCCGCCGCTCCTTCATCCCCGCCCCCCTCGAGGCCAACGTGGACGACTACCCCCCGCCAGCGCCCGGCCGGGAGAGGGAGCAATGGCTCCTCGTGGACGAGCCGGAGGACTTCTCCGGGGAGGAGGACCCCGAGCTCCGGGCCGCCATGGAGAAGGCCTGCGAGGCCTCCCGCCGCTCCCTCATCGACGACGAGATCAAGAGGTGGGAGCGTGTCGTGGCCGCCGCCGCCGCCGACGCCGCCGCCATGCCGCCGCCGCCGCCACCCCCTAACGAGCCTGCCATCCCCTGGTGGCAGGCGATGAACGCCGAGCTGGAGGCGTCCGAGGACATGCCGGAGCCGCAGCCGCTCCCACCAGGCCTGGAGTATGGCATGAGCTGGGCCTGGACCGGCGGCGTTTGGGCGCCGGGGTCGCCGGAGCAGGAGGAGGAGCTGCCCCCGCCGCCGCCGCTGCCGCAGGAGGTGCTGCCCCCGCCGCCGCCGTACGCTCCCCCGATGCCCCCGATGTCTCCAGCCCCGGCGAGCCCGGCCCAGCCGCCTGCTCACCTGTGGCAGCCACCCGCCTACGTAAGCCTCTCCGACGACGAGGACGACTAGATTGGCGCCGGCCGCCTGTGGCCGCGCCCCGCCCCCCTATTCTATATAGACAACGCCCCTAGCTACCCCCCCAAGAAACGGCCGGCCGCCTGTGGCCGCGCCGCCGCCCCTTATGCAAGTACGGCCGGCCGCCTGTGGCCGCGCCGCCCCTATGTAAGCAAGGCCCCTGGCCTTATTTTAATAGAAGTTGTGTTTCCCTAATCTACTGTGTCCCTAGTCCATTCGTTCCCGCCGCCGCCGGCAAGGCTTCGCCCAGCCATATCCACTCGTTCCCGCCGCCGGCAGGGCTTCGCCCAGCCATATCCACTCGTACCCGCCCCTGGGGTGTCCGCTCGGCCTGGAGAGAGGGCCGCGCTTTTTATACACTTGGGCCTTTAGTCCCGGCCCGTGCCACCAACCGGGACTAGAGCCCCTTTGGTCCCGGTTGGTACCACGGCCCGGGACCAAAAACAAATTTCGAATTTCGGTGGCACCCCTGCGCGCCCAAAATTTTTTAGCGCCAAAATTTGAAAAGTGTTAAGTTTGCACATTAACAACTTTTATATACTTCCAAATTTGACAAAAATTCCAACATGAAAAATGCTAGAATTTGCAAAACTAATTTAAATCCATTTTTCGTTTAACTAAATAATTATTCTAACTATTGAAACTATTAATTATTTTTTCATTTGTATATAATTTGAATACAAATTATGGAAGTTATGGATGTAGCCTCTTTCTTGAGCAGCTGCACAGAAGTGCTTAGAATCCACAAACTCCGGCTCTGTGTCATACAAATTTCTGGAAATTTCCACCCATACACTTTTTGGAGCTAGGGCCTCATTTTCATAGTAGAAGTAGGGTGGCTTGTTCATCCTCTAGAGTCGATGTCAGTCCTGGCTGCTTGTCCATCCTCTAGAGTCTGCTCTGCTCTGCTCTACTGCTCCTTGCGGCTCAGGTTGGTAACGGTCAATGTTTGCGTATGCTTTGTGAACTTATGGTTTGATTTGAGAATTTCAAAACTTTGATTTGATAATCTTTTGGCCGGAAGCACCTAGCAATATCTTTTAAACCTTGTTTCTCTCCATATGCTATTTGTACTTCTCATCGGCTCTAATGTTTCTCTACCTGATTCTACTTCTCCTCTGCCTAGTTTACAGATGTTTGCTCTTTTCTGTAGATGTTTCTACACTGTAAAATGGGCATGTCCTGCGAAACATGCAAACAAGGTGCTGAGCACCACTACTGGGACATCTTGGACGATCAAGGCAAAGGTTTTTTCAAGATTATGCAATTCTATCATTAGTGAGAGACTTCACGTCGGCAATCTCAATTAAAGTGCCAGTTTGTGTCTGATCCCACCAACCCCTCAGAATCCTCCTATTAACTTCACCTATCTCAACTGAAATCACTGTCTTCATGTGGATGCCAAGCCTGTGCAAAGCTATCTCTCCTCCTCCAATACCGGAGAATAAGGACACCACATTAACACCATTGGGAAACATGTTCTTCAACACCGACAAGTGGCAACCCACAGTATCAATTTGGAATGAATTGCCTTCCGTGTACGCTATCATTAGTGAGAGACTTCACGTCGGCAATCTCAATTAAAGTGCCAGTTTGTGTCTGATCCCACCAACCCCTCAAAATCCTCCTATTAACTTCACCTATCTCAACTCAAATCACTGTCTTCATGTGGATGCCAAGCCTGTGCAAAGCTATCTCTCCTCCTCCAATACCGGAGAATAAGGACACCACATTAACACCATTGGGAAACATGTTCTTCAACACCGACAAGTGGCAACCCACAGTATCAATTTGGAATGAATTGCCTTCCGTGCACGCTATCATTAGTGAGAGACTTCACGTCGGCAATCTCAATTAAAGTGCCAGTTTGTGTCTGATCCCACCAACCCCTCAAAATCCTCCTATTAACTTCACCTATCTCAACTCAAATCACTGTCTTCATGTGTCTTCTACTCCAATGCCTCAAATTAATATGGTGTGCCTGCAATGTGTGCGCGGAATATATCGCTTGTTCTATACCGTGTGTCAACAGATACTACATATTAAAAGTAGTTATAATCCTGCAATATCTGTCAGGATGTTATCCGTACTATCACTTCGAAATGTATTCGGACATGGGTCATAGTTGTCAGCTATTTACCGGTCAATACAAAATACTAATCAAACAGAACTATATGATCATGTATTCCACGCTTATTATTACACATCACCAACATACGGAGGAGAGAGAAACAGAAAAGTGGGATGGTGGAACAATAATGCTTGCCAGCTTTTCTTCGTGTCCCTTGCTTATGATCTCTTCGGCCGTAACGATGGAGCATCTTCATTATTTAACGGGATGGTGGGGTCAGATTTCACTGTGAAGGGTGGAATTTCAACAAACTTATTGTAATCTTCTGACATGTCTGTCGTGTCCTCGATTCCCACGATGTTTCTTTTCCCTGAGAGAACTATGTGACGCTTCGGCTCATCGTATGATGAAATTGTTCCCTTATTTTTTCTTTTCTTCGGTCTGGAAGACATGTCCTTCACATAGAAGACCTGAGCCACATCATTGGCTAGAACGAATGGTTCGTCATTGTAACCAATACAGTTGAGATCCACTGTTGTCATTCCATAAAGCGGGTCTACCTTTACCCCTTCTCCATTCAGGTTGACCCATTTGCACTTGAACAAAGGGACCTTAAAAGAAGGTCCATAGTCAAGTTCCCATATCTCCTCTATGTAACCATAGTATGTGTCAGTTTTGCCATTCTCGTTTGTTGTATCAAAGCGGACACCACTGTTTTGGTTGGTGCTCTTCTTATCTTGGGAGCTCGTGTAAAATGTATTTCCATTTATCTCGTACCCTTGAAAACTCCCAATAGTCGAAGATGGTGACCCTGCCAACATGTATAGCTGATCTTCAACAGTGGTGTCATTTATAAGACGTGTTTGCAACCAACTTCCGAAAGTCTCCATGTGTTCGCGTTTAATCCATGAGTCATCCTTCCCCGGGTTTGCAGACCGTACAATATTCTTGTGTTCCTCGACATACGTAGCCATGAACAAAGAATTTTGTAGAACTGTGTAGTGTGCTTTGGTCAAAGAATGCCCGTCCCTAGGTATCATTGTTTTCTTTCCCAGCGTTCCTTTTCCCCTCAGTCTCCCCTCATGCCGCGATTCAGGAACACCAATTGTCTTAAGGTCAGGAATAAAGTCAACACAGAACCCAATGACCTCCTCTGTTCCATAGCCCTTCGAGATGCTTCCTTCTGGCCTAGCACGGTTATGAACATATTTCTTCAAGACTCCCATGAACCTCTCAAAGGGGAACATATTGTGTAGAAAGACCGGACCGAGAATATGAATCTCTTCACATAGGTGAACAAGGAGATGAGTCATAATGTTGAAGAAGGATGGTGGGAACACCAACTCAAAACTAACAAGACACTGGACCACATCCCTCTGTAATCTTGTCAGAATTTCTGGATCGATTACCTTCTGAGATATTGCGTTCATGAATGCACATAGCTTCACAATGGGTACTCGAACATTTTCCGGTAGAAGCCCCCTCAATGCAATCGGAAGCAATTGCGTCATAATCACGTGGCAGTCATGAGACTTCAGGTTTTGGAATTTTTTCTCTGCCATGTTTATTATCCCCTTTATATTCGACGAGAAGCCAGACGGAACCTTGATACTGTAAAGGACTTCAAAGAATATTTCCTTCTCTGCTTTAGTAAGAGCGTAGCTGCTTAAGGAATGGCGCCCTGTATCTGTGTGCTTGTTGCTTGGGTCTTTCATACGTTGCTGGTCCTCCCGTGCTTCAGGCGTATCTTTTGACTTCCCATACACGCCCAGGAAGCATAGCAGATTGACACATAGATTCTTTGTCACGTGCATCACGTCGATCGAAGACCGGACATCTAAAACTTTCCAATAGGGTAGCTCCCAAAATATAGATTTCTTCTTCCACATGGGTGCCCGCTTATCAGGGCCGTACGGAACTGGTTGGCTGCCAGCAGCCTTACCAAAGATTACTTCTAGGTCCTTGACCATATCGAATATATCATTACCACTACGGAGCTCAGGCTTCTTTCGGTTATCTGCCTCACCTCTGAAATGCTTCCCTCCTTTTTTCCTTAAGGGATGCTTGATCGGAAGAAATCTACGATGCCCCAGGTATACAACCTTTTTACATTTATCCAAAAAACACTGTCAGTCTTATCTAAACAGTGTGTGCATGCATTGTATCCCTTGTTTGTATGACCGGAAATGTTACTAAGAGTTGGCCAATCATTGATGGTCACGAAAAGCAACGCCCGTAGGTCAAATGGCTTTTGTTCGTTCTCATCCCACACACGTACACCTGGTTTGCCCCACAGTTCTAAGAGTTCTTCCACTAATGGCCTTAGATACACATCAATGTCGTTGCCAGGTTGCCTCGGGCCTTGGATGAGAACTGGCATCATAATGAACTTGCGCTTCATGCACAACCAAGGAGGAAGGTTGTACATACATAGAGTTACAGGCCAAGTGCTATGACTGGAGCTCTGCTCCCCAAAAGGATTAAAGCCATCTGTACTTAGACCAAACCATAAGTTTCTCGCCTCTCCTGCAAAGTCTGGAAAGTCTCTCTCGATCTTTCTCCACTGCGATCCATCGGCGGGGTGCCTCAACTTTCCATCTTTCTTACGGTCTTCTTTGTGCCATCGCAACAACCTAGCATGCTCTTTGTTTCTAAACAGACGTTTCAGACGTGGTATTATAGGAGCATACCACATCACCTTAGCAGGAACCCTCTTACGGGGGGGCTCGCCGTCAACATCACCAGGATCATCTGCTCTGATCTTATACCGCAGTGCAGTGCATATCGGACATTCATCCAAATTCTCGTACTTCTCACCGCGGAAGAGAATGCAGTCATTAATGCATGCATGTATCTTCTGCACATCTAATCCTAGAGGGCAGAGAGCTTTCTTTGCTTCGTACGTACTCTCAGGCAATTCGTTATCCTTTGGAAGTTTTGGCTTCATTAGTTGAAGTAAAGTCTCAAATGCCTTGTCAGTCACACCGTTTTGTGCCTTCCATTTCAGCAACTCCAGTGTGGTACCGAGCTTTGTGCTACCATCTTCGCAATTTGGGTATAACAATTTTTTGTGATCCTGTAACATGTTGTCCAGTTTCAACCTCTCCAATCTATTTTCACAGTCTTCCCTTGCATCAGCAATAACTCGGCCAAGATCATCATCGGGCTCTTCTGATGCCTGTTCTTGATCACCTCCTTCTTCTGCATTCTCTTCCATTGCAGTATCGTCGTATTCAGGGAACAAAGGATCTTCTTCTTCTTCTTCATCGTCTTCCATCACAACCCCTCTTTCTCCATGCTTGGTCCAGCAATTATAGCTGGGCATGAAACCTCTCCGAAGTAGATGGCCGTGAAGGATTCTTTCGGAAGAATGTTCTCTGACGTTCCGACAATCAACACATGGGCAACACATGAAGCCATTATCTTTGTTCGCCTGAGCTACAGCAAGAAATGCATTCAGGCCTGCCATATACTCGGAGGTGCGTCGGTCACCGTACATCCATCGCTGCCGTGCATCCATCTGCATCATATAATTAAGTTTATCAAAATACATATTAATACAGAGATAACCACAGTACATCGACAAATAATACTTTTTTATGTATCAGTTACAGATGAAAAAGATAATTTGTTAACCTCGGTCGAAGAAACCATTTTCAGTGAGCTTGTGTGCGTCTCAGGAATTTCGTCGAACACCTCGTGTGCATAGTAAAAAAAAAACAGCAACACCACACTCTCTCACACCTCCAAGCAAAAAAAAAGATGGAAGGAGGGGGGGCTGGGGCAGTATATATAGAGGAAGGGGGCATTGGTCCCGGTTCGTGGACTGAACCGGGACAACAGGTCATGCGCGTGCCACGTGGCCTGTGGCTAGGCATTGGTCCCGGTCCGTGGCACGAGCCGGGACCGATATGCCCCCCACGAACCGGGACCAATGCGCCCAGGCGATTCCTGTTGCCCCGGGCGCACGAACCGGGACCAATGCAGGGCATTTGTCCCGGATTTGGTTGCAACCGGGACAGCTGCCCCCCGGCCCCCTGGACGAGAGGGGTTGTTTCCACTAGTGTACCCAGCATGTCTTTCAACTCCTTGAATGCCACATCATCTTGCGGTGTCCAGACGAACTTGTCATTTTTCTTCATCAACTGATACAGAGGCAAGGCCTTGTCGCCCATTCTGCCCAGGAAGCGGCTCAGAGAAGCCAAGCAACCAGTGAACGTTTGCACATCCTTCAGGGATCTCGGCAAAGACATGCTCTCAATAGCTTTTATCTTTGAAGGATTGGCCTCAATGCCCCGACTGGATACCAAGAAGCCGAGTAGCTTGCCAGCCGGGACGCCAAAAGTGCATTTAGTCGGATTCAGCTTCATCTTGTACTTGCGCAAGTTGGCAAATGTTTCCTCAATGTCACTAAGCAGAGTATGTGTTTTATTCGTTTTGATGACAATGTCATCTACGTACACCTGCACATTTTTGCCAATTTGATCATGCAAGCATTTCTGCATGCATCTCTAATAGGTAGCCCCCGCATTCCGCAACCCAAAGCACATGACACGATAGCAATAAGCCCCGTACGGGGTAATAAATGCAGTCTTTAATTGATCAGCAGGGTTGAGAGCTATCTGATGAAAACCAGAGTAGGCATCTATGAAAGACAAAAGCTCACAACCAGCAGTGGAATCGATCACCTGATCTACGCGGGGTAGCGGAAAGGGATCTTTGGGGCAGGCCTTGTTCAGGCCGGTGTAGTCCACGCACATGCGCCATGCGGTATCCGCCTTGGGGTCCTCCTTCTTCTTCTCAACCATCACCGGGTTGGCTAGCCAGTCCGGATGCAAAACCTCCATGATAAAGTTTCTTATCAGCAACTTGGTGATCTGGTCACCAATGACCTTCCTTCTCTCATCGCCAAAGCGGCGCATCGCCTACTTCACTGGCTTGGCATCATGCCGCATGTGTAGCGAGTGCTCAACCAACTCCCTCGGGACACCTGGTAAATCCTCATTGGGCCAGGCGAACACGTCCCGATTCTCACGGAGGAAGTGGATGAGCTCGCTTTCCTATTTCTCTCCCAACCCGGCGCCAATGATGGCAACACGGTCTGGGAACTCAGGATCAACCTGGACTTTCTTTGTCTCCTGGGACGCCTGGAATGCAGTCCCGTACTGGGAACTCGGCATGCCGGGCGCACCACCTTGCGCTGCTTGCGCCATAGCCTCCACCTCGTACATCTTCTTCTTCTCGGCAGCAATGACCATGGATTCCGCCAGCTGGGAGCCAGCAGAGGCACACTCCATGGACTTCTTGTAGTCACCCGAGATGGTGATCACTCCATTGGGACCAGGGATCTTCATCTTCAAGTATGCAGTATGGGTTGAAGCCATGAACTTGCTGAGAGCGGGCCTGCCGAGTAGGGCATGGTATGGGCTCTGGTGGTCAACCACCTCAAAGGCCAAGCTCTCGGTGCGGCAGTTCTCCCTGGTGCCGAATAGGACGTCTATCCAGACGTTGCCGATTGGAGAGCAAGACACTTCTGGCACAATGCCATGGAAAGTGGTTCTGCTGGGTAGCAGCATGTTCTCGGCCATCCCGAGCTTCTCGAGTGTGTCTCTGTACACGATGTTGATGCTGCTGCCGTTGTCAACCAGCACCTTGCTGAATCTGACATTCTTCTGAGCACCCAAGAAGGTGGGATCCACCACCAAAACATAGCTACCCGGGTTGGGTATCACCTTAGGATGATCAGCTCTGGACCAAGTGATCTCTTGATTGCACCAGTGCAGGTAGTGGGGCACGGCAGGAATCACAGCATTGACTTCCATAGAGCGCCTATGGTGAGACTGCTTGTCGGTGGGCTCAGAAGTGAAGATCATGTAGCTCTCGTGCTGCTCCCGGTACTGGTTGCGGTCTCCACCGCCATTGTTGCCGTCGTTGTCGTTACCTTGGCGGTTGTTGTTGTTGTTGTTGTTGTTCCTGTTGTTGTTGCGGGTGTAGTAGTTGTTGTTGTAGTTGCGGTTGTGGTCGTTGTTGTTGTTGTTGCGGTAGCGGTCGTTGTTGAAGTTGCGGTTGGCTCCTAAAGCCACCTGGTTCACGTTCTCTCTTCTCGGGAAGACTGCAGGCCGAGGAGCGGGTGCCCGAGCTGGCTGCACATTGGCATTCGCAGCTGGCAGAGGAGGAGGCAAGCCCTCGTTCTTGATCTGTTCCCACCAACTGCACTGCCGAGTTGTGTGGTTGGCTGGCCTGGCTGGATGCCGAGTATGGAAGCTGTAGGGGCCATCCTTCATATCCGTGAAGATGAAGTTTGGCGGAGGACCCGAGTTGCCGCTACCCTGCTGGGGAGCATTGTACGGCTTCTTGATGCCTTTGCACTGATTCTGGATTTGCCCGTACTGGGCTCCAGCAGTTTTTTGCCTCTGGCTACTCCCAGCAGCCGTGGTCACAGCATTCACCTCCTCGGGATCATACCGAGTATCAATCCGGTCACCCCTGCGCTTGTTGCGGAAATCATTGCGCTTGCTGCTGTTGTTGTTGTAGTTCCTTCTCGGCTTGGGGGAGTCCATCAGAGGCTGGGTTGGGTCGCCAAGTGCATACATGTCCGCGAGTGTACTCGGCATCTCGCGCTGCAGTTTCTGCCACAACATGCTACCATGTCTGCAACCCTGCGCAAACCAAGTGATGGCCTGGGCCTCATTCACACCTTCACAGGTGTTCCTCAAGGTGCTCCACCGAGTAAGGTACTCGCGATCAGTCATGTCTTCCCGCTGCTTGCAAGCGGACAACTGCTGCGGCCTATTCGGCCTCTTGTAAGTGTTGGTGAAGTTGCTGATGAAGTCCTCCGAGAAGTCCAGCCAGCAATTGATACTGTCCTTGGGCAGTTTGTTGAGCCAAGTCCGAGCTGGACCCTCAAGCATTTGCGGAACATACCGCACAGCCCATCTCCGGTTGCCGCCTGCAATGTGCACGGCTGTGACGTAGTCACTCAACCAGTCCTCCGGCTTGGTGCTGCCATTGTAACACTTGGTCGCTCTGGCCAGCTGGAAGTGGTTCACTAATGGCTCGTTCATGACGCGAGGACCAAAGCACTCTGGGCCAGGCGGCCCCCTGTTCTCGAGTTGCGCGGACAGATTGATCCTGTCCAGCTTGAACCTGGCATCACTGGGCTCCAACATGCGCTCACCAAGGCGATCAGCAACATTCCTGGGGTCAGCATAACCGGCTAGCCCCATCGCCGAGTAGCCATCATCATACCTGTTCTCCTGCACCACAGCGGGTTGCACCATAGGGTTGGCTGCTGGCACAGCCGTACGCGGCTGTGCTGCAGCAGGCTGCTGCGTCCTCTGCCGAGTAGGCTGAGCAGCAGGACGCCGAGAAGGCCCCGTGTTGTTTCCGCTATGTCCCTTGCTCTGAGCTTTATGGGCTTGATAGCCTGCTCCTGCAGTAGTGTGTTTCTAACCGGATTCTCGCGGCACAGCGCGCTGTTTCGCGGCGAGAACCGGGTCGTACACCTGCATTTCTCTACCCTTTCCAGAGCGCACACTCTGGTCCCTCTCGCGACTGGGATGCGGTGATGACGCTTGGTCATGAGATCTCGCCGCACGCGAATGCACGATCTGAGAAGCATCAGGACCCGGATTGGCTTTCCGGAACTCCTCATTCTGCCTAGCAGCCTCTAGCACTAGATCATTGAGACTCTCCTGCTGTCTAGCGCGCGCGTCGCCAGCTAGGTTTGGCAACTCCGCGGCTCACTACAACAAAAACAGCCTGTAGCGACGGTTTTTATGTCTCGTAACCACGGTTTTACCCGTCTCTACAAGGTCTAGAGACAGTTCTACTACCCGTCCCAAGGGCGTTGCCATAGCCTCCGTGTCAAATACATAAAGACGGTTTCGATAACCATGTCTACAACTAGAGACGACCAGTAGACACGGTCCAATCCATCTCTACGCGGTGGATTGAAATTTGAATTAAATCTGCTTGACATGCCAAAAATCCGCCTCTACTTCAAATTGTGCCCGTCTCTAGTTTGAAATGCAAAATATGAGATTAGATCCTTAGAGACGGGTATCATTTTGTAGACCCGGTTTTCTCGATGGTAACACCCGTCTCTACTTTATACTGTCATTTCGCTTTTTTTACAGGTATTGTATAATATCTAGCCACAGAAAGTATCTATATCTCTATCCCTGAATTATACATACATTATTCTCAATATGTGTCCACAAAATAATCGATCATGTTCCAAACAGGTTGACACATAAATCGCTAATCATTTCAAATTGGCAAAGATAAATGGCACAAAGTATTGGAGGAAAAAGACAAATCTACGCATATTGTTCATCCACAACACAAATCAAATCAGTTAAGGTGCAACGAAATAGTTCAGCAAAGAACTAACATCAGAAGTGCAACTCTTGACTAACGGGTTTGTATTTTCTAATATATATTTGTAATTCTATGTAGCAAGATTCCACTTCCAGGTAGATATTTTCTATTCCCGGCTTCCTTCAGATGACTCTCCAGAAATCGATGCTGAATTGCTATGTGACAACTGGACCCTCTTTCTGTCAGAAACCTAGCATTCAAAAGAAAAAACATTTTACTTTTTTATTCGTTGAATGTATAATAGGCATTTGCAAGTGTGAGCATAAATATAGTTCAGTTTGTACGTACCAGCTGCCTACTAAGGTGTGGTGGTAGGCGCGAAAACATGTCATCTTCTGGGTATTTCTCGGCAAGATAAGACAACACAAACTTCATAATATCATCTTGTGCACTACGAGAGCTTCCTGATTCATCTTTTGACAAAGTGAAAAACCTTCCACCAAAGTACTTTGATGGGGTAATTGTTGGACCCATCCCACGGACACGACCAGGGTGGTCCTTCCCAAATACATCTTTCATAGCTTTTTCATAGTCTTCCTCCATAAGTTCATGTCCATCTAATTTTTTCTCAGCCAATTTCATGTATACCTCATTCTAAAAAAAAATTAGAGGGCGAGCGTAATTATGAAGAGTGAACGATGACAAACTCATGTAGAGGATATTGGAAAGACTAGATAAAGAGTAAGTTATGTCTACACTAGATCCAACAAGAAAATAGTAATAACACAAGCACATGCATGTTTCATTTAGTGTAGCATGAAAACTACACCAGTCAATAGAATAGTAGTTAAATACTACAATCAAGACACTACTTAAAATATTTATCCAACAGTAATACTCTCTTTTCCTAATCATATTGTGACAAGGATCACAACACATACTGATGGAGCATTTATATGGCTTCAAGCTTGATATTCATCCTATGAATGACCAGTGGCTTTCACTATGAACCAATAACTCATGAAGAATTCAAGCATCGAAATACTAGGATATGCATATTGATTTCTTAGTATATATGAAAGGTATAAACAACAGTCCTCTAAATTATGCATAGTCAGTCAACTATAAAAGAGTCAGTACCATTTTTTTCCTCTGTTAATGCATTGACATACACACCATCCTTAGTTTTATGACATTCATAAAAGAAAGTTGCTCGGTCCACCTCCCTTCCTAGAACATCTTCCTACAGTATTATAAATTTCAAAGTATGAGAAAAAAGGATTAAAAGGACAAACACAACAAGCAATCAATTACCACTTCCTTCCTCTTCCTAGCAAAACTTTTTCTTCCAAGTGTGTGGGGATACTTAATATTCTTTGAATTGTCTTTATTCTTGTTGTTGATTGCCTGACCATTAATCATAGTATGTGTCAATAGGACATGACTTAATGTAAAATATATTAGTAGACTATTGAAATGACCAAGAAAGTATTACCTTAGCCTCTTCTGAATACCAGTATGAAACAAGTGTGTTCCACTGAGTTTCCTCAACAGTTTCAGGAGCATTTTCCATCACGCGCTCCATAGGCAACTTGTCATTGTAATGTTTCTTCTTCAGCTTTGCCTTGTACTGCCTCCATTTGTTACCAAACTGGTTCAGAAGCCAATCCTTTGATTTTGGACTAATTGCAAATTTCCTCTACAAAACAGAACAAAAAGTTGGAAGATTTAATAATAAGATAAATGCAACCAATTTATTTACCAACATCATAAGCACTGGTGGAGAACAGGGCAGTAGCACCGGTTTGTAAGGGCCTTTTGACTCGGATACAAATCCGGTGCTACGTATCCGGGACTAAAGGCCCCCCCCCTTTAGAACCGGTCTGTCACCAACCGGTTCTAAAGGCCTCCACGTGGGCGCCGAAGAGCGCGCGCAGGCGGAGGACCTTTAGAACCGGTTGGTAACACCAACCGGTCCTAAAGCTTTTTTTTTCTCTTTTTTTTCCTTTTCTTTTCAGGGTTTCCGATTCCGTATTTAGGGTTTAGGGTTTAGGGCGTGTTCCGTATTTTCAGGGTTTCCGTTTACGTGTTTCCGTTTAGTCTTTCCGTTTCCGTGTGTCCGTGTTTCGTTTTTTACGAACACGGAATCGAAAAACACGTAATCGGAAATACGTATCCGGAAACACCGATTCCGTGTTTGCGGTTAAGTGTTTCCGATTCCGTGTTTGCGGTTAAATGTTGATGCACCAAATAAAAGTACATATATATATACATGTAACACGAAGTAATCGACCGAGAATTACATAATCTGAAGTTCGTTTTCAATAGTTGTATACTTGCATAGAGAAGGGAGTTGGCTATTGGTTCATAGGATGGAAAAATTCTCCGTCTTCTGCTATGACTTGCGTGAGAAGAAATCCTGCCAATTCCTCTGCAATAGCCTTGCAACGGTCGATTGGTTTGAGCTGCACCCGCTTTCGTGCCATCTTTAAAAGAAGTAGATGAAAACAATTAAGTTATGAACCAAACTAAACAAAATTAATGGCAACATAAATAAAGTTGTGAAGATCCGGTTACGTACCTCTAGATTTCTGGAAGTACGGGATTTCTCATTGATCGTCCTGTGAATGAACTCGCAAACGTAGTATCCACAATAATCAGTTCCCTGTGGTTGTTGCGGGACTTTCTATATACGAGAAACATAATTCAGTCAAATTAATAATAATCAAGAGAATGGTAATTGTATTGAAACCAGGGTACGTAGTACTACTTACTTTGTTAATCTGAAAGTGGAGTTTGTCTGCCCATGTACCGGGTTCTTCCTTGATGAACATTTGCCAAACCCTGGGTGACAAAAGAAAAATGAATAGAAGAGTTAATTATTACTTACTTGATATCAGGAAATGAACGAAAAAGAGGCCGATGAACGAAATAGGCCGATATATATATACTTTTGAAGCATCTGACGCGCGGTCTTCCATGTGTCAGCGCCCCAGATTAACGAGTCCCATACTTCAACTTGTCCTTTTTCGATTCTAATGATGAACAATATGAAGTGGCCGCTGCGCACGTGTGCACACGCAGTCATGCATACTCATCAATTACACTTAATATCAGGTAAGCAAAATGGAATGTCTACAAGACAGTAACACTCACTTGAATCCGTAGGGCCAAAGTATTTCTTTTTTGGTACTTTGTCGCTTCAAAAACCTTAGCAAATCATCCGGTGTATCCTTGTTGAACCTTTCTATTGTGTTTTTATGATAGGAATACGGGTCAATGAACCCAAAGTCCCAGATTCCTGCCAGCCTGCATTCACGAATCTTCATTCTGCATAGTAGCGTACAAAAATAATGTCGTGAGTGATAATTATACGGGCAACGAACGCGAGCTTAACTAAATAATTAAATTACACAAATAAATCACTTACAAACAGTAGCAGCTGAGGATAGACTTGTCGAGGGCACGTTGATTGTACATCTGGAAGAAATCATCGAACCCAAGCTCAACACCGTAATCTCCGAAGTAGTGTTGATCCTAAACTTGAGCCATGATACAGTCTCTCTTCTGCCTTGCGGCCTCCGAGTACCAATCATGTAAACTCCGTAGTTGGGTTGTTAGAGCAGTAGGATTTTCAACCAGAGGGTGCCCGGGCTTGTATGTATATACCACATCAGCAATAGCGTAACCCACGTCGCCCATGCGTGGACCGGACACTGAAGCCTGGTCAGATAAGACCTTGAGCGGGGCAATTGACCGTGCTTCTTGTTGCCCGAGCTGGGGAACTTGTTTCTCGCATTTCGTCTGCTCCGCCTGCTTCATCTCCTCCGTCTGCTTCATCTGTGCGGTGTGCGTCTTCTCAATGTACCGTTCATAGTCTGAAAGGGGCAGCGGTGGCGGCGGTGCAGGATAATATAAGTTGTCGATGGTCCGCTCAATTTTCCACTTTGGGATGTCCTTCAGAGTTTCCTTCCAGACGTCTGGGGGGGGGGGGGCTTCAGGGGAAACCGTGCGAACCATGCTTGGGTTTTGGCTTTCACGGCATCGGTTAGTTCCTCCGGAGTCATCAGGCCTGGTAACTGCGGGGGAGTCTCGACTTTCTTGGATTTCCTTGGTCTCTTCTTGGGAGGAGTCCTGTTTCTTCTGAACTGCAGCTTCCGCTTTGCCGTACCCGTAGTGGGCGCATCCGTCGGCTCACGGGAGTGCACGGGCGATGGACCCTCGGCCTCGGGCTCCCAATCTGCGTTGTGGGGTGGACTTGGAGGTGCGTTGGGGGTGGACTTGGAGGTCGTGCATTCTCTGTACGAAAGTGAAAAAATATTAAAAATAAG
The DNA here is from genome assembly GCA_028641055.1 of Alopecurus myosuroides. Lineage (NCBI taxonomy): Eukaryota > Viridiplantae > Streptophyta > Magnoliopsida > Poales > Poaceae > Alopecurus > Alopecurus myosuroides. Next base: position 3,282,195 of record CM054057.1, read on the forward strand.
CTTACATGTGGTGCAACATTCAGTAATTGATGGAGGTATGGTGCATTTGTACCTGGAGGAGTCGGTGGCGTTGGCGCCGAGTTAGGAAACACGATGTGTTTCTTATTCCACAAGATGATACCAAGCTCCATTTCTCCCAGTGTCTTCTCGCCTTCACCTCCAGGAATATGGAGCTCAATTGAATGGCATCCCGGCGTAATTGTTGACAACCCGACACGAGCATGGGAAGCTGGAATCTGACCACCATGGTAGGTTGCTCCAGGTTGATTCGGTAAAGCATAGCCTGACGCCACCCTGAAGGATATGTTCCCCATTGGCATATGTATCTCACAGTTTGTCTTCTCCGTGATATCATCCACGGGGTAGTGAGGCGCCGACGGTTCGAATGCACGACCGTCTTCTAGCTGCAGGTGCGTGGAACCCACGCTGCTTTTATGCTGAGATGGGACGGCATCTGCTACATGATCGTCTTGTATTTGCAGCTGATCAGGTGCAGGACGATGTTCTACCTCCTCTTCAGTGTCAGGTATAGGGTGTCCCCTTTCTTCAAGAGAAAATACACCTTTTCTTCTAATGTCGATATCCGTTCCATGGCCCTTTTCTTGCTTCTATCACGGCTTCTGTAAGTGCCAATGTCCGCTGCAAACCCTTGGCTCCACGGGGTAGAGGATACAAAGCCTCGTGTTCGTCCCCACTTTTCGGGGTTCCCGAGTGCCCTCGTCAGCTCGTTGTTCTCTCTATCGGGAACAAAAGTTCCTTTTCAAACATCTTCTATTGCCTTCTCTAGTTCTGCTACGACTTTTGTTATTTTTCTCGACCATGGTCCCTCCGCAACAATCATCCCAGTCTCAGCGTCCAACGTTGCCCCATGCGCGAACAACCAGAACTTGGACCTATCGGGCAAGTCATGTGTCTGTGGAATGATACCTCTTTTCACAAGCGCAGCTTCATAGCTTCGCCACCTAGGCAGGGCAGTCATGTAGCCACCTGACCCCAAAATATGGTGATATTTCTTTTTCTTCGCATTCTCCGAATTTGTGGCCGATCGGGATGCAAAGACACCCGATTTCTTGTACGCCTTAAAATCATCCCAAGCGTCTCTTATCTTCACTAGGTTCCCAGTGAAAACTAGATCTTCGTCCTTATATTTCTTCCACAGTTCTTTCTTCCACCTCTGGAATTGTGTGGCCATCTTCTTCAAAGCCCACTGCTCGACTTTCTTCTTCTTATCGCTCGCTACGCTGAAATTTAGCCATAGCGTTTCGCAAAGAATTTTTTTCAATATTTCATCGACATAACTAGCTCCAACGTTGGCCCCAGTCTTCGGCTTATTCCATTCTATTAAGTTGATCGGGACAGGTCTCTTACAACAACTCCGCACTGATTTACGAATTTGCGATAAGTTTCTGGGGGCTGCAGTGGTTTGCCATCAGCAGCAACTGTATTGATCGGGAACGTTGCGGTATCTTTCAACCTTGCGGCCGGGCCTCGTTTCGACTTTGTCTCAGTACTTGCGCTAGCTGTTCCGGAGGGCGCCTAAACGGGAAAATAATGATTCGTTAGTAAGTGCAGTACAAATTAATTGTTGCGTGAACAGTGACTTGAGATATACATTGGCAGAGTTTGTTCTGGAGGGCACTTCTTCATCCTCGACGTTGTCGTCGTCATCATCTACTACATCTTCTATATTCTGAGCTCCGTCACCGGAGTCGTTCAAAAATTGATTGCTAAACGCCTGTCCACCGTCGTCATCACGATATATGGCCGTTGCATTATTAAAAATCATCTCGCACATGTATCTTTCCTTCTCCGCCTCACCCATTCCCGCGAGCTTATCGGCGTGCGGATCATGTGCAGGTTGTTGGGGATCCATAGCTCAACACCTGCTAGTAAAATTTATAAAATGAAGAACACTTAGCGAAATTTTCATCGGGCACTTGGCGAAATTATTTCATCGGACAGTAATAAAATAATAGTTCTGGACATATTAATGAAATAATAGTTCTGGACACACCAAGAGTTACATAGCTCGGGTTAATTTTTTTAACCCTAATACATCACGATCGAATAATATCACTTATACATAGTCTCGTGACATCTCTCAAAATAATTAACTCCGACCGGGTCCTAAGCCGCGGGGTGCTGAGTCACGGGTGCTACGCATCCATAGATAAGGAACCCTCATAGGGTCATATCTCACGTGGTAAGGAACCCTCCGAATAATCGACCAACTGCTGCTATACTGCCTATCGAGCAAGTACATGTAGCACGGACGTGCTCGTCCTCCTCAATTATACGCTGTTGTACCACCTCCTCAGGGGCCGGCTCTCTTCGCACCGAGCGTGGCCCACGCGATGGCCACCAAAGAATATCCGGGTCGACCACGTCACCCGGATTTCTCACCAAGCCGCGTGCCCCGATACTAAGGATCTCCTAGTGCCAGCCTGGCGGGGCCCAGTCCCGGACATCGCCCGGCGGGTCCAACATAGACATGAACTAAAAACATGCCCGGACTAAGTAAATATTCCATAATTAAGTAAAATACCTTAGTGTTTCTAACTTAGTAAAAAATAGTAAATTGAGAAATATGACAGAAATAAGATGAAAGTTAAACAGCAACAAAATGGTAACTTAGTAAAATTTCTTAACTTAGTGCAATTATTCTAACTTTCTGAAATTTTCTAACACTAACTTAGTGAAATTTTCTAACACACTAACTTCTAACACAAAATTCTAACACAAAAATTCTAACACTAAACAAAATTGTAAAAACAAATTAAAGCACTAAAAAAAATCTAACACTAACTCTAAAATTTTCTAACACTAACACTAACTCTAAAAAAAATCTAACACTAACTCTAAAAATTTCTAACACTAAATTCTAACACTAACACTAACTCTAAAAAAAATCTAACACTAACTCTAAAAATTTCTAACACTAACACTAACTCTAAAAATTCTAGCACTAATTACTCTAAAAATTCTAACACTAAACAAAATTGTAAAAACAAAAAAATCTTACCTACGCGTACAGAGGGCGACGGGGCGACGGCGAGGGGCGAGAGGCGATCGACGGGGCGGAGGCGGGGCGGCGGAGGCGGAGGCGGGACGGAGGCGGTGCGGCGGAGGCAGAGGCGGGGCGACGGAGGCGGACAGCGACGGCGCGACGGAGGCGGGGCCACGGGGGATCGACGGCAACGGAGGCAAAGGGCGGCGACGGCGACGACAACGGAGGCAGAGGGCAACGCGCGACGTCGGGGCGGACGGCGACGAGGCGGACGGAGGCGAGGCGGACGGAGGCGCGGCCGGAGCAGGGCTTCGCCATACGTGCCGAGGAGAGAAGACGCGCGAAAGAAGAATGAGCGAAAAAATTTCACAAGTCCTGAAGATATCGCCCCACTACAGACCTTTAGCACCGGTTTGTGTTAACAACCGGTGCGAAAGGGTCTTTAGCACCGGTTGTTAACACAAACCGGTGCTAAAGGTCTGTACTTGGGGCCACATTCAGACTGCGCGCCCTGTACAGAACTTTAGCACCGGTTTGTGTTAACAACCGGTGCTAAAGGGTCTCTGTACAAACTGCTCGCCTCCCGCGCGCGGCGGTTTTATTGCTACAGTTCGCACCGGCCCGATCGCGAGTCTCTCTGTTTCTTCTCTGTATTCTCTTCTTCCTCTGTCTTCTCTTCTTCCTCTCTTGATCTTCCTCCACCAAGCACCATGGCTCAAGTTTGGAATAGATATGAAGTGCCCACACCATGCGGCAAAAGTCTGGACGTGTGCTACAGCAACAATTGCGAGAGGATCCCCGATTGTCTTGCGTATTTGACCGAACTCTATTTCTCCTCTCCCGATGAACACCGGTTCTTCGGGGTTGATCTCGAGTATACGGCGGATCAACGGGATGTTGCCGTCATCCAGATTGCGTTCAAGGAGGCCGTATTGGTCTTCCAATGGTCAAGGTAACGCACACGTACAATCTTGCATCTTCGATTTGTTTGTTGCATCAGAAGAATGCATGTGTTGCAACATATGTAACACGTATCAAATTTTTGTTGTTGCAGTAGTTCAAAGCATTCTCCGGCAGTTGTTGATTTTCTTGTCAACAAGGGGTATGACTTCTGCAGCGTTGACATCACTCAAGACCGTGAGAAGTTGATGCGCTTGGGTATTGTGATACCTGAAGATCACTACATTGATCTTCAGGACCTTATCCATTTCGATGAGTTGGCCGGGCCCAAGACCGGGATGGCTCCGATGGCAACAGCCTTCATCCACGAGGGCTACGAAACCATGAAGTCTCGTTTCCCCTCCAAGAATCATAGGTATTGGGCGAAGAGCCCACTGGACCGGACCAACATCAACTATGCAGTCATTGATGCATACGTTTCCTACGAGTTGTTCCACATCTACTCGACGGAGCTCGAGTAGATGTTGTTTATGTAGCGCATCTTGCGTTCGATATATGCATGTAATGGATATATTAGTATGTAATCGATATATTATTATGTAATGCATATTATTTCTATATTAATTCCTAGCTATACTATTTCTATATTATGTCAAACACACATTTCAAAACTAACAAACAAAAACACATCAAGAAAACAAAACAGAAAAAATACCGTTTCTATATATCTGTTCACCAAAACAGAACATTTTAGTCAACAAACAATATGGGAATACATCCTATAACTTGGTAGTTGATTTCTAAAATCATAAACAAAGATATAAAATGTTGTGGAGAATGGGAAAAATCTGATCACTTACCCCAGGCGCACACTACACCATATGCGCCTGCGGTACTAATCTTATCCCAGGCGCATTTGCCCACTGTGCGCCTGTGGTACTGCTCTTATCCCAGGCGCATTTGCCCACTGTGCGCCTGCGGTAAAGTTACCCCAGGCGAATTTTGGAGTTTATGCGCCTGTGGTAAGTTAGGGTGGGAAATGAGTAAGGCAACGAGAAGTGAGAGCGCAAGTGATACATCGAGCATATATATCGTGGATACATATATATAGATTGATTTAGCGAGATACCATACATGTAGATTTTTTTTCTTTTATTTTTCTTTTTTGTTTCACTTTCCTGTTTTCTTTTACATTGATTTATAAAACATGGAAAACATGGAAAACAGAAGGTTACTTTTATTTAAAACAGAAAACAGACGCGCTAGCGCGCCGCAGTGTCGCCGGAATACAAATTCTTTTATTGAAAAAGAGAAAACAGACGAACACTACTCCTCGTCGTCGTCGTCGGGGAACTCGTCGCTGACCTCCTCCGGGTCATCGTCGTTGTCGAACTCGTCGCTGACCTCCTCGTCGTCGTCGGAGGTGCATGATGGTATGTCCGAGATAGGCCCCCACCTCGGATCGTCGGAGGCCCAGACTTCGCCTGCGTGGTCGGCTCGACGAAGCTCTTGTAGCGCATTCGTCCTCGCCTCCCGAGCGGCATCTAACGCGAGGTGGCGTTCGAGGCGGCGCTCCGCCCGCTCAGCCGCGCGGGTCTGCCAGAGCTCCTCGTCGGCGCTCTCCTCCCCCGGGTTGTTCCGGTAATACTCGCGGACGACGCAGTCTTCCATGACGTCGACTAGGCCCTGAAACGCGCGGTGGCGGAGGTGGAGGTGGTCGGCGGCAGTGACGATCTGCGGCTTTGGCGCCCTGGCCTCCGCTTCCCAGGCGGTGTGGCAGTCGTTGAAGTTCATCAGCGACCGCGGGCGGTTGAGGCGCCAGGCTGCCGCGTCCCAGGCGCGGGCGGCCTCCGCCGCCGTCGCAAAGGAGCCGAGGGGGATGCGGTCGTCCCCCCAGCGGATATCTGCGCTGAACATTCCGTTCTGCCGTGCTCGGACGCCGCGGAAGCCGGTGGTGCTGTTTCTCCTCGGAGGCATTGTGGAAGCGCGACGGTGCGTGGAGAGGAGTGGGCGCGTGGAGAGGAGAAGACGCGCTCGAGGCGCGACAGTTTATACCGCGCCCTCCTGGCCACGCGTCACAACTCCCGCGCCACGCGTGAACTCCCGCGCCACGCGTCAACTCCCGCGCCGGTTGTTAATGTCAACCGGTACTAAAGGCCTGTACAGGGGGCACACATTTCTTTTGTTCTTCTTTCTGTTTCCAAAGGGGGGTGTAGAACAAAACAAACGGTATCGCCGTTATACAGCCCAACTGTGGCTAGCTACTGGGTGCATATATGCATACCAAATGCACGGCTGGACGTATGACGGCGAATCCGGATGTTTTGTATTTGCTCGATGAACTGAATATATGATATATCAAACCTTAAAGGGGGTGTAGAACAAAACAGACGGTATTGCCGTCATATAGCCCAACCGTGGCTACTGGGTTCATATATGCATACCAAATGCACGGTTGGACGTATGACGACAAATCCGGATGTTTTGTATTTGCTCGATGAACTGAATATATGATGTATCAAACCTTAAAGGGGGGTGTAGAACAAAACAATCGGTATCGCCAGTATACAACCCTGCAGTGGCTACTGAGTGAATATATGCATACCAAATGCACAGCAGGGCGTATGCTGGCGAATCCGGATGTTTTGTATTTGGGAGATGAACTGAACGGTGTATGAAGCTGGGCTATATATAGGGTCCTCTGGCTCACAAAGTGTTGAGCTAGGGTTTTGATCTAATGGTTAAGAAACATCTCATCCAACGGCTCACAACAGCTCGAAAGAAACACACCGTCGCCCTGATCGTACGGCTCACAAGCGGTTGAAAGAAACACACGATCCGTGTGATTCTATCTGATTGGTCCAAACGAAACCCTAACCCATTTAGTCTGGTTGGTGTCCCCAACCGGGACTAAAGGGATGGTCCGTTTCTATTTTTCTTCTTGCATTTCTTCTGATTGCGCCGTAATAACCATGGAACATCTTCATCATTTAACTGAATGCTTGGATCATCTTTGACTTTGAAGGGAGGAATTTCATCAAATTTATTGTAATCTTCTGACATGTCTGTCTTGTCCTCGACTCCCACGATGTTTCTTTTCCCTGAAAGAACTATGCGGCATCTTGGCTCATCGTCTGATGTATTCGCTTCCTTATCTTTTCTTTTTCTCGGTCTGCTAGACATGTCCTTCACATAGAAAACCTGAGCCACATCATTGGCTAGGACGAATTGATCATTGTCGTACCCAAGATTCTTCTGATCCACTGTTGTCATTCCGTACTTCGGGTCTACATTCACGCCTGACAGGTTGAACCATTTGCACCAGAACAAAGGGACCTTAAAGGAAGGTCCGTAGTCAAGTTCCCATATTTGCTCTATGTAACCATAGTATGTGACCCTTTACCCGTTGTCGTCTTTTGCATCAAACCGGACGCCACTGTTTTGGTTGGTGCTCTTTTTATCTTGGTCTGCCGTGTAAAATATGTTACCATTTATCTCGTACCCTTTAAAGGTCAATACAGTCGAAGATGGTTGCTTGGCCAACAAGTATAGCTCATCTTCAACAATGTTGTCATTAATGAGACGTCTTTGCAACCAACCGCCGAAAGTATTCGCGTGTTCTTTAGCAATGAAATCTTCAGGTTGCTCCGGGTATTCCGAGCGTAAAATATCCGTGTGTTCCTGGATATATGGAGCCGCCAAGCTGGAATTAACTAGAACTATGTAGTGTGCTTGAGTGAAAGATTGCTCGTCCATACATGTTGTTGATTTATTTCCTAGCGTGCCTTTTCCACGCAGTCTCCCCTCATGGCGCGACTGAGGAACACCGATCGGGTTCAGGTCAGGAATAAAGTCAACACAAAACTCAATGACCTCCTCTGTTCCATAGCCCTTGACCATGCTTCCTTCCGGCCTAGCACGGTTTTTAACATAATTCTTCAAGACTCCCATGAACCTCTCAAAGGGGAACATATTGTGTAAGAATACAGGACCGAGAACGGAAATCTCTTGGACTAGGTGAACTATGAGGTGCGTCATAATATTGAAGAAGGTTGGTGGGAACACCAACTCGAAGCTGACAAGACATTGGACCACGTCCTTCTGTAAACTTGGTAGAGTTGCTGGATCGATTGCCTTCTGAGAAATTGCGTTGAGGAATGCACATAGCTTCACAATGGGTACTCGCACGTTTTCTGGCAGAAGCCCCCTCAATGCAATCGGAAGTAACTGGGTCATGATCACGTGGCAGTCATGAGACTTTAGGTTTTGGAACTTTTTCTCTTCCAGGTTTAGTATTCCTTTTATGTTCGACGAGTAGCCAGACGGGACCTTGATACTGCTCAGGACTTGGAAAAAGATCTCCTTCTCTTCCTTGGGAAAAGCGTAGCTGGCAGGACCTTTGAAATTCTCTGGATTCATCAGGTCGTCCCGTTCGTGCATACGTTGGTGGTGCAGCCGTGCTTTTGGTGTATCTCTCGACTTCTTCCCATGCACGCCCAATAAGTTTAGCAGGTTCACGCAAATATTTTTCGTCACGTGCATCACATCGATAGCAGAGCGAACCTCTAGGAATTTCTAATAGGGTAGTTACCAGAATATAGATTTCTTCTTCCACATGGCTACGTGGTTGTCGGCGTCATTCGGAACAGATTGTGCGCCAGGACCCTTACCAAAGATTACTTTTATATCTTTGACCATGTCATATATATCAGTACCTTTAGAGAGGGTTGGCTTCCTCCGTGTATCTGCCTCGCCTTTGAAATGCTTTCCTTTCTTTCTTACGGGATGCCTGTCTGGAAGAAATCGACGGTACCCCGGGTACACATTCTTGCCTATATGTCTACTTTCAGTCTCGCCTAAACAGTGTGTGCATGCGTTGTATCCCTTGTTTGACTGTCCTGATATGTTACTAAGAGCGGGCCAATCATTGATGGTTACAAACAGCAACCCTCGTAGATCAAATTCCTCTTGTTTGTACTCGTCCCACACACGTACACCTTCGTCAGCCCACAACTCTAAAAGTTCATCAACCAGTGGCCTCAGGTACACATCAATGTTGTTGCCAGGTTGCGACGGGCCTGGGATAAGCACTGGCATCATAATGAACTTACGCTTCATGCATAACCAAGGACGAAGGTTATAGATACATAGAGTCACGGGCCAGGTGCTATGACTGTACTCTGCTCCCCAAACGGATTCAGGCCATCTGTACTCAGACCAAACCTTAAGTTTCTTGCGTCACGTGCAAAGTCCTTGTACTTATCGTCGATGTTTCTCCACTGTGACCCATCAGCGGGGTGTCTCAGCATATCGTCTTCCTTACGGTCTTCTTTGTGCCATCGCAGCAACTTGGCATGCTCTTTGTTTCGGAACAAACGTTTCAACTGTGGTATTATAGGAGCATGCCACATCACCTTGGCAGGAACCCTCTTCCTGGGGCGATCGTCGCCCTCAACATCACCAGGGTCATCTCGCCTGATCTTATACCGAAATGCACCGCATACCGGGCAGGCAGTTAAATTCTCATGCTGACCGCGGTAGAGGATGTAGTCATTGATGCATGCATGTATCTTATGCACTTCCAATCCTAGAGGGCAGACAACCTTCTTTGCTTCGTATGTACTGCAGGGCAGCACGTTATCTCTTGGAAGCATCTTCTTCATTATTTTCAGCAGATTTTCAAATCCCTTGTCAGATAATCCATTCTCTGCCTTCTATTGCAGCAATTCCATGGTGGTGCCCAGCTTTTTCTGGCCATCTTCGCAATTTGGGTACAACAATTTTTTGTGGTCTTCTAACATGCGCTCCAACTTCAACCTCTCGTTTTCACTTCCGCAGTTTATCTGTTCTTCACGAATGACCTGACGAAGATCATCATCAGACTCATCAACAATGTCCTCAAGTTCAGGCTCGTCTTCCCCCATTTCAGTATCACCGTGTTCACCGAACATAGGATAATTATCATCATCCTCTTCTTCTTCATTGTCTTCCATTACAACCCCTCTTTCTCCGTGCTTGGTCCAACAAAAATAACTGGGCATGAAGCCTTCTTGCAACAGGTGGGTGTGTATGGTTCTTGAGTTATGGAAATTCCTCTTATTCTGACATTTTTTACATGGACAAAAAATAAATCCATTCTGCCTGTTTTTCTCAGCCACATTGAGAAAACTATGCATGCCATTAAGGAATTCGGGACGACGTCGATCACTGTACATCCATTGCCGGTTCATCTGCATTATATAAATTTATCAACAACCATTATGCTAAATCATCATGACTAAATTAATTAATTAATACAAAAAGTTCATCACACGTTAATACCAAACTAGCGTATAGTGACCATACATATATAGTTCTCATAAAAATACACACTGAAACCATCCATAAAAACTCTCTCTAATTAATGCATTTAAAAACAACAACAAATGCGATCAAAATCGCAACAAAGGTAACAATTGACCCGACGGCATAATGATACCAAGCCTCTTTACTAATTGCATATTTCCTAATCTTTCTAATCTTCAGGCGCATTGCGTCCATCTCGCTCTTGTGACCATCGACGACATCGGCAAGAACCTTTTCCAAGGTCATCTTCTCTCTTTCAGTTTTTTCCAACCTTTCTTCAGTTTTTTTCAATCTTTATTTCAAGCCAACATTTTCTTGTTCAACTAAGTATAACTTCTCAACAATAGGGTCGATTGGCATTTCCGGTTCCACTACCTCCTAGATAAAAATATCTATGTCAAGTTGGTCGGCGTAAGTAATTGTCGTATAATCAGGAAATGAAAATATGTAGTGAAAAAAGATAATATACCACATCCGAATCATAGACTGGACGAGGGCCAACGGGGACGGATATCAAAACCATGGCGCTATGTATAGAAAAAAAATCTTACATAATAAGAAAATTATATACAAGTAAATACGTAAATCATACAAATCAAAATTTGTTTTGGTAAATAAAAACAATAGGCTCACCAAGGTTGTGTCGGTGATGGGGCGATCGACGGCAGTGAGGAGGGGACAAGGCGAGCGACACTAAAAAAACCACAAATCATAATTAATGTTGAGCTCAAATTGCATCAATTTGTATACATAACAAAATGAATAACAAATTCTAGCTTAGGCATTTCATCAAACACCTAGCTAGCACAAAAAAAATGAAATGAACAAGAAAACGAGCAAAACTTGCAATGCCGGAAGAGGGAATGTTGATGCTAACCGTAGAACCGATGGGTACCAACAATCTTGACAAATGGTGGAGAAAAATAGGGATAGATTAGACCTCACAAGAGGAAGGAGAGAGAAAAAATGGAGTTGAGCTCGAGCTGGAAAAAATGGAGCTGAGCTCGGGGTGGTATGTAGGGTTTAGGGGAGGGATTTAGTACCGGTTTGTGTTACAAACCGGTTCTAAAGGATATGACAGCGGGACATGCGGTTGCTGCAAAAAATGAGAAAACCTGTAGAACCGGTTTGTGATACAAACCGGTTCTAAAGGGTCTGTCCCCTGGGCCCCCCTCCCTACAGCAAATGGCCCGCAAGGCCTTTAGGACCGTACAAACCGGTCCTAAAGGCCTTGCGGGCCATTTGCTGTAGGGAGGGGGGCCCAGGGGACAGACCCTTTAGAACCGGTTCCGGTCCTAAAGGCCTTGCGGGCCATTTGCTGTAGGGAGGGGGGCCCAGGGGACAGACCCTTTAGAACCGGTTTGTATCACATCCGGTTCCATTGTGCTTGGCTCAATGCCCTGTTTTCTACTAGTGAAGTGTTAGAAATATACCGTTACTGCAGCAAGCAATCTATCATGATATATCTCTTTAAACATGGCATCATTCCACTTAAGAACATTTAGAGGAGCTAGATGTGGCTTCTTCACTAAGGTTCCTAAGTACGACCCAAGAACTACAACAGATTTGGAGATAGGCGCATTGAAGCGGTCAAGTTTGACAACAATTCTAACCCCTTCTGGAAGATTTGCAACATGTGCCAGTTTTGTTGGTCCACGGCGTCTCTTAATGCGACCATCAAGATCTGGATATATACAAAAGAATATTAATTAGTTTGTATGCCAAAATAGAATAGAGATTAAGTTTGCATGTACTAATTACAATGCTCATAGACGTTGTTGAGCCAATCCTCCTTGTTTATGTATACTTCATCATTATTTGATGGAGCAAAATTTCTTTCCACATCAGTATGACGGTCTTCATCTGCAGAATTGTTCTCCACAAACTCCAAGTTTTCACGTGCTCTTGATGCCATGTGCTATGCTAAGGAACACAGTAAATATGTTAAGAGTGAAAGTTATCAGTAATAAGCCAGAAACTCGAGAAAGAAGGTCCAAGTAATGATGTATCAGTAAGCATGTATAGTTTAGCTTGAGATTATCAACTCAAAGAACTGAAAAGGGGAAATAACTCCAAATCAATAGAAATGTAAAACAATGCATCTCAATTGGCAAGCAAACTATAGAATGTTGTCAATAAATATATCTATAAAATAAATAATAAATAAAGACAGCTTCTTGGTGCTAAAACTAATTTTTGAACACATGATGGTCTACATATCCCTGTCATCTTCATCTTCTTCCCTTCCCATGTCAAAAAAATCTCTTGGTCTGACACGAACTAGAATATACCAACCATCCATTTTCCCATCTTGAACATAGAAAACTTGATCAACTTGAGATGAGAACACAAATGGATCATCCATATACTTGTCACCAGTATGTATTAGGCGCGGAAAATTCAAAGAAGTAAACCCAAACTCGTCTTGCTTCATGCCAGCTTGATGATGGACATCATACCAGTCACACTTAAATAAAATGACCTTAAAGGCGCTATTATGGTTCAGCTCTATAATATCCTTTATTCGACCATAATAGTTGATATTTTCACCTTCGGATACATTGACAACACCACTGTTTTGGGTCTGGCGATTATCCTCACGAGAAGTGGTATGGAATATAAATCCATTTTTAGATAGTCCACTAAATCGTTTTCCATAGTTACTAGGCTTCTCAGCTAGCTTCATGATCTTCTCTGTTATGTGCTGCTTACTGGCATCTAGCATACCCTAGTAGAATAATTGTAAGTTTTATCGATTAGTCAGATTTACTTAGGGGTAGAAGTTATGAAGGGATATCATAATTTATAGATTTGTGAACATTATATACTAACCTTCCTGTACAACCAGTCATGGAATCGTTCATTGATTAACTTTGCGGTTTCAGTTATAGTTGACTTCTTTAGCCTTCTCTTCTCATCTTCGATAAATTCTCTAAGTAAATGATGAAATACTAAGTTAACATGAATAGATTATTTCAGGTTTGACTCATGTACTAAGTTTCCATACCTACGGAAATCTTCTAGTTCATCAATATGTCGCAATACATAACGATGTGCTTGAATAAGAGTTTTCCCATCGAACTTCACATCTTGGACAGATCCAATTGCATCACCGACACTATCAAACAAATAGTTTTCTTCTTCTAAATTTGTGTTTACTAATGTACTTGATGATTTATTAATCCCTTTCATAAAATGTGAACAAAATGTTAAACATTCATCAGCTATGTAACCTTCTGCGATAGACCCTTCAGGATGTGCCCGATTACGCACATAGCCTTTCAAACGGACAAAAAACCTGAAGATTGGGAACAAACACAAATGTCAACATGGTTTACAAAAATTCCAGTAGAAAACATAGTCTGAAAGGGGCGGTGGTGGCGGCGGTGCAGGATAATATAAGTTGTCGATGGTCCGCTCGATTTTCCACTTTGGGATGTCCTTCAGAGTTTCCTTCTAACCGTCTGGGGGGGGGGGGGCTTCAGGGGAAACCGTGCGAACCATGCTTGGGTTTTGGCTTTCACGGCATCGGTTAGTTCCTCCGGAGTCATCAAGCCTGGTAACTGCGGGGGAGTCTCGACTTTCTTGGATTTCCTTGGTCTCTTCTTGGGAGGAGTCATGTTTCTTCTGAACTGCAGCTTCCGCTTTGCCGTACCCGTAGTGGGCGCATCCGTCGGCTCACGGGAGTGCACGGGCGATGGACCCTCTGCCTCGGGCTCCCAATCTGCGTTGTGGGGTGGACTTGGAGGTGCGTTGGGGGGTGGACTTGGAGGTCGTGCATTCTCTGTACGAAAGTGAAAAAACTATTAAAAATAAGCTTACATGTGGTGCAACATTCAGTAATTGATGGAGGTATGGTGCATTTGTACCTGGAGGAGTCGGTGGCCTTGGCGCCGAGTTAGGAAAAACGATGTGTTTCTTATTCCACAAGATGATACCAAGCTCCATTTCTCCCAGTGTCTTCTCGCCTTCACCTTCAGGAATATGGAGCTCAATTGAATGGCATCCCGACGTAATTGTTGACAACCCGACACGAGCATGGGATGCTGGAATCTGACCACCATGGTAGGTTGCTCCAGGTTGATTCGGTAAAGCATAGCCTGACACCACCCTGAAGGATATGTTCCCCATTGGCATATGTATCTCACAGTTTGTCTTCTCCGTGATATAATCCACGGGGTAGTGAGGCGCCGACGGTTCGAATGCACGACCGTCTTCTAGCTGCAGGTGTGTGGAACCCACGCTGCTTCTATGCTGAGATGGGACGGCATCTGCTACATGATCGTCTTGTATTTGCAGCTGATCAGGTGCAGGACGATGTTCTACCTCCTCTTCAGTGTCAGGTATAGGGTGTCCCCTTTCTTCAAGAGAAAATCCACCTTTTCTTCTAATGTCAATATCCGTTCCATCGCCCTTTTCTTGCTTCTATCACGGCTTCTGTAAGTGCCAATGTCCGCTGCAAACCCTTGGCTCCACGGGGTAGAGGCTCCAAAGCCTCGTGTTCGTCCCCACTTTTCGGGGTTCCCGAGTGCCCTCGTCAGCTCGTTGTTCTCTCTATCGGGAACAAAAGTTCCTTTTCAAACATCTTCTATTGCCTTCTCTAGTTCTGCTACGACTTTTGTTATTTTTTCCGACCATGGTCCCTCCGCAACAATCATCCCAGTCTCAGCGTCCAACGTTGCCCCATGCGCGAACAACCAGAACTTGGACCTATCGGGCCAGTCATGTGTCTGTGGAATGATACCTCTTTTCACAAACACAGCTTCATAGCTTCGCCACCTAGGCAGGGCAGTCATGTAGCCACCTGACCCCAAAATATGGTGATATTTCTTCTTCTTCGCATTCTCCGAATTTGTGGCCGATCGGGATGCAAATACACCCGATTTCTTGTACGCCTTAAAATCATCCCAAGCGTCTCTTATCTTCACTAGGTTCCCAGTGAAAACTGGATCTTCGTCCTTATATTTCTTCCACAGTTCTTTCTTCCACCTCTGGAATTGTGTGGCCATCTTCTTCAAAGCCCACTGCTCGACTTTCTTCTTCTTATCGCTCGCTACGCTGAAATTTAGCCATAGCATTTCGCAAAGAATTTTTTTCAATCTTTCATCAACATAACTCGCTCCAACGTTGGCCCCGGTCTTCGGCTTATTCCATTCTATTAAGTTGATCGGGACCAGGTCTCTTACAACAACTCCGCACTGATTTACGAATTTGCGATAAGTTTCTGGGGGCTGCAGTGGTTTGCCATCAGCAGCAACTGTATCGACTGGGAACGTTGCGGTATCTTTCAACCTTGCGGCCGGGCCTCGTTTCGACTTTGTCTCAGTACTTGCGCTAGCTGTTCCGGAGGGCGCCTAAACGGGAAAATAATGATTCGTTAGTAAGTGCAATACAAATTAATTGTTGCGTGAACAGTGACTTGAGATATACATTGGCAGAGTTTGTTCTGGAGGACACTTCTTCATTCTCGACGTTGTCGTCGTCATCATCTACTACATCTTCTATATTCTGAGCTCCGTCACCGGAGTCGTTCAAAAATTGATTGCTAAACGCCTGTCCACCGTCGTCATCACGATATATGGCCGTTGCATTATTAAAAATCATCTCGCACATGTATCTTTCCTTCTCCGCCTAACCCATTCCCGCGAGCTTATCGGCGTGCGGATCATGTGCAGGTTGTTGGGGATCCATAGCTCAACACCTGCTAGTAAAATTTATAAAATGAAGAACACTTAGCGAAATTTTCATCGGGCACTTGGCGAAATTATTTCATCGGACAGTAATAAAATAATAGTTCTGGACATATTAATGAAATAATAGTTCTGGACACACCAAGAGTTACATAGCTCGGGTTAATTTTTTTAACCCTAATACATCACGATCGAATAATATCACTTATACATAGTCTCGTGACTTCTCTCAAAATAATTAACTCCGACCGGGTCCAAAGCCGCGGGGTGCTGAGTCACGGGTGCTACACATCCATAGATAAGGAACCCTCATAGGGTCATAGCTCACGTGGTAAGGAACCCTCCGAATAATCGACCAACTGCTGCTATACTGCCTATCGAGCAAGTACATGTAGCGACGGACGTGCTCGTCCTCCTCCCTGATACGCTGTTGTACCACCTCCTCAGGGGCCGGCTCTCTCCGCACCGAGCGTGGCCCACGCGATGGCCACCAAAGAATATCCGGGTCGACCACGTCACCCGGATTTCTCACTAAGCCGCGTGCCCCGATACTAAGGAGCTCCCAGTGCCAGTCTGGCGGGGCCCAGGCCCAGACATCGCCCGGCGGGTCCAACATAGACATGACCTAAAAACATGCCCGGACTAAGTAAATATTCCATAATTAAGTAAAATACCTTAGTGTTTCTAACTTAGTAAAAAATAGTAAATTGAGAAATATGACAGAAATAAGATGAAAGTTAAACAGGAACAAAATGGTAACTTAGTAAAATTTCTTAACTTAGTGCAATTATTCTAACTTTCTGAAATTTTCTAACACTAACTTAGTGAAATTTTCTAACACACTAACTTCTAACACAAAATTCTAACACAAAAATTCTAACACTAAACAAAATTGTAAAAACAAATTAAACCACTAAAAAAAATCTAACACTAACTCTAAAAATTTCTAACACTAACACTAACTCTAAAAAAATCTAACACTAACTCTAAAAATTTCTAACACTAAATTCTAACACTAACACTAACTCTAAAAATTTCTAACACTAACACTAACACTAACTCTAAAAATTCTAGCACTAATTACTCTAAAAATTCTAACACTAAACAAAATTGTAAAAACAAAAAAAAATCTTACCTACGCGTACAGAGGGCGACGGGGCGACGGCGAGGGGCGAGAGGCGATCGACGGGGCGGAGGCGGGGCAGCGGAGGCGGAGGCGGGACGGAGGCGTGGCGGCGGAGGCGGAGGCGGGGCGACGGAGGCGGACGGCGACGGCGCGACGGAGGCGGGGCCGCGGGGGATCGACGGCGACCGAGGCAGAGGGCGGCGACGGCAACGGCGACGGAGGCAGAGGGCAGCGCGCGACGTCGGGGCGGACGGCGAAGAGGCGGACGGAGGCGAGGCGGATGGAGGCGCGGCCGGAGCAGGGCTTCGCCGTACGTGCCAAGGAGACAAGACGCGTGAAAGAAGAATGAGCGGAAAATTTTCACAAGTCCTGGAGATATCGCCCCACTACAGACCTTAAGCACCGGTTTGTGTTAACAACCGGTGCGAAAGGGTCTCTGTACAAACTGCTCGCCTCCCGCGCGCGGCGGTTTTATTGCTACAGTTCGCACCGGCCCGATCGCGAGTCTCTCTGTTTCTTCTCTGTATTCTCTTCTTCCTCTGTCTTCTCTTCTTCCTCTCTTGATCTTCCTCCACCAAGCACCATGGCTCAAGTTTGGAATAGATATGAAGTGCCCACACCATGCGGCAAAAGTCTGGACGTGTGCTACAGCAACAATTGCGAGAGGATCCCCGATTGTCTTGCGTATTTGACCGAACTCTATTTCTCCTCTCCCGATGAACACCGGTTCTTCGGGGTTGATCTCGAGTATACGGCGGATCAACGGGATGTTGCCGTCATCCAGATTGCGTTCAAGGAGGCCGTATTGGTCTTCCAATGGTCAAGGTAACGCACACGTACAATCTTGCATCTTCGATTTGTTTGTTGCATCAGAAGAATGCATGTGTTGCAACATATCTAACACGTATCAAATTTTTGTTGTTGCAGTAGTTCAAAGCATTCTCCGGCAGTTGTTGATTTTCTTGTCAACAAGGGGTATGACTTCTGCAGCGTTGACATCACTCAAGACCGTGAGAAGTTGATGCGCTTGGGTATTGTGATACCTGAAGATCACTACATTGATCTTCAGGACCTTATCCATTTCGATGAGTTGGCCGGGCCCAAGACCGGGATGGCTCCGATGGCAACAGGCTTCATCCACGAGGGCTACGAAACCATGAAGTCTCGTTTCCCCTCCAAGAATCATAGGTATTGGGCGAAGAGCCCACTGGACCGGACCAACATCAACTATGCAGTCATAGATGCATACGTTTCCTACGAGTTGTTCCGCATCTACTCGACGGAGCTCGAGTAGATGTTGTTTATGTACTGCATCTTGCGTTCGATATATGCATGTAATGGATATATTAGTATGTAATCGATATATTATTATGTAATGGATATTATTTCTATATTAATTCCTAGCTATACTATTTCTATATTATGTCAAACACACATTTCAAAACTAACAAACAAAAACACATCAAGAAAACAAACAAAAACACATCAAGAAAACAAAACAGAAAAAATACCGTTTCTATATATCTGTTCACCAAAACAGAACATTTTAGTCAACAAACAATATGGGAATACATCCTATAACTTGGTAGTTGATTTCTAAAATCATAAACAAAGATATAAAATGTGGTGGAGAATGGGAAAAATCTGATCACTTACCCCAGGCGCACACTACACCATATGCGCCTGCGGTACTAATCTTATCCCAGGCGCATTTGCCCACTGTGCGTCTGTGGTACTGCTCTTATCCCAGGCGCATTTGCCCACTGTGCGCCTGCGGTAAAGTTACCCCAGGCGAATATTGGAGTTTATGCGCCTGTGGTAAGTTAGGGTGGGAAATTAGTAAGGCAACGAGAAGTGAGAGCGCAAGTGATACATCGAGCATATATATCGTGGATACATATATATAGATTGATTTAGCGAGATACCATACATGTAGATTTTTTTTCTTTTATTTTTCTTTTTTGTTTCACTTTCCTGTTTTCTTTTACATTGATTTATAAAACATGGAAAACAGAAGGTTACTTTTATTAAAAACATAAAACAGACGCGCTAGCGCGCCGCAGTGTCGCCGGAATACAAATTCTTTTATTAAAAAAGAGAAAACAGACGAACACTACTCCTCGTCGTCGTCGTCGGGGAACTCGTCGCTGACCTCCTCCGGGTCATCGTCGTGGTCGAACTCGTCGGTGACCTCCTCGTCGTCGTCGGAGGTGCATGATGGTATGTCCGAGATAGCCCCCCACCTCGGATCGTTGGAGGCCCAGACTTCGCCTGCGTGGTCGGCCCGACGAAGCTCTTGCAGCGCATTCGTCCTCGCCTCCCGAGCGGCATCTAACGCGAGGTGGCGTTCGAGGCGGCGCTCCGCCCGCTCAGCCGCGCGGGTCTGCCAGAGCTCCTCGTCGGCGCTCTCCTCCCCAGGGTTGTTCCGGTAATACTCGCGGACGACGCGGTCTTCCATGGCGTCGACTAGGCCCTGAAACGCGCGGTGGCGGAGGTGGAGGTGGTCGGCGGCAGTGACGACCTGCGGCTTTGGCGCCCTGGCCTCCGCTTCCCAGACGGTGTGGCAGTCGTTGAAGTTCATCAGCGACCGCGGGCGGTTGAGGCGCCAGGCTGCCGCGTCCCAGGCGCGGGCGGCCTCCGCCGCCGTCGCAAAGGAGCCGAGGGGGATGCGGTCGTCCCCCCAGCGGATATCTGCGCTGAACATTCCGTTCTGCCGTGCTCGGACGCCGCGGAAGCCGGTGGTGCTGTTTCTCCTCGGAGGCATTGTGGAAGCGCGACGGTGCGTGGAGAGGAGTGTGCGCGTGGAGAGGAGAAGACGCGCTCGAGGCGCGACAGTTTATACCGCGCCCTCCTGGCCCGCGCGTCACAACTCCCGCGCCACGCGTGAACTCCCGCGCCACATGTCAACTCCCGCGCCACGCGTCAACTCCCGCGCCGGTTGTTAACGTCAACCGGTACTAAAGGCCTGTACAAGGGGGGCGCACATTTCTTTTGTTCTTCTTTCTGTTTCCAAAGGGGGGTGTAGAACAAAACAAACGGTATCGCCGTCATACAGCCCAACCGTGGCTAGCTACTGGGTGCATATATGCATACCAAATGCACGGCTGGACGTATGACGGCGAATCCGGATGTTTTGTATTTGCTCGATGAACTGAATATATGATGTATCAAACCTTAAAGGGGGTGTAGAACAAAACAGACGGTATCGCCGTCATATAGCCCAACCGTGGCTACTGGGTGCATATATGCATACCAAATGCACGGCTGGACGTATGACGACGAATCCGGATGTTTTGTATTTGCTCGATGAACTGAATATATGATGTATCAAACCTTAAAGGGGGGTGTAGAACAAAACAATTGGTATCGCCAGTATACAACCCTGCAGTGGCTACTGAGTGCATATATGCATACCAAATGCACAACAGGGCGTATGCTGGCGAATCCGGATGTTTTGTATTTGGGAGATGAACTGAACGGTGTATGAAGCTGGGCTATATATAGGGTCCTCTTGCTCACAAAGTGTTGAGCTAGGGTTTTGATCCAACGGTTAAGAAACATCTCACCCAACGGCTCACAACAGCTCGAAAGAAACACACCGTAGCCCTGATCGTACGGCTCACAAGCGGTTGAAAGAAACACACGATCCGTGTGATTCTATCTGATTGGTCCAAACGAAACCCTAACCCATTTAGTCTGGTTGGTGTCCCAACCGGGACTAAAGGGATGATCCGTTTCTATTTTTCTTCTTGCCTTTCTTCTGATTGCGCCGTAATAACCATGGAACATCTTCATCATTTATCTGAATGCTTGGATCATCTTTGACTTTGAAGGGAGGAATTTCATCAAATTTATTGTAATCTTCTGACATGTCTGTCTTGTCCTCGACTCCCACGATGTTTCTTTTCCCTGAAAGAACTATGCGGCATCTTGGCTCATCGTCTGATGTATTCGCTTCCTTATCTTTTCTTTTTCTCGGTCTGCTAGACATGTCCTTCACATAGAAAACCTGAGCCACATCATTGGCTAGGACGAATTGATCATTGTCGTACCCAAGATTCTTATGATCCACTGTTGTCATTCCGTACTTCGGGTCTACATTCACGCCTGACAGGTTGAACCATTTGCACCAGAACAAAGGGACCTTAAAGGAAGGTCCGTAGTCAAGTTCCCATATCTGCTCTATGTAACCATAGTATGTGACCCTTTACCCGTTGTCGTCTTTTGCATCAATCCGGACGCCACTGTTTTGGTTGGTGCTCTTTTTATCTTGGTCTGCCGTGTAAAATATGTTACCATTTATCTCGTACCCTTTAAAGGTCAATACAGTCGAAGATGGTTGCTTGGCCAACAAGTATAGCTCATCTTCAACAATGTTGTCATTAATGAGACGTCTTTGCAACCAACCGCCGAAAGTATTCGCGTGTTCTTTAGCAATGAAATCTTCAGGTTGCTCCGGGTATTCCGAGCGTAAAATATCCGTGTGTTCCTGGATATATGGAGCCGCCAAGCTGGAATTAACTAGAACTATGTAGTGTGCTTGAGTGAAACATTGCTCGTCCATACATGTTGTTGATTTCTTTCCTAGCGTGCCTTTTCCACGCAGTCTCCCCTCATGGCGCGACTGAGGAACACCGATCGGGTTCAGGTCAGGAATAAAGTCAACACAAAACTCAATGACCTCCTCTGTTCCATAGCCCTTGACCATGCTTCCTTCCAGCCTAGCACGGTTTTTAACATAATTCTTCAAGACTCCCAGGAACCTCTCAAAGGGGAACATATTGTGTAAGAATACAGGACCGAGAACGGAAATCTCTTGGACTAGGTGAACTATGAGGTGCGTCATAATATTGAAGAAGGTTGGTGGGAACACCAACTCGAAGCTGACAAGACATTGGACCACGTCCTTCTGTAAACTTGGTAGAGTTGCTGGATCGATTGCCTTCTGAGAAAGTGCGTTGAGGAATGCACATAGCTTCACAATGGGTACTCGCACGTTTTCTGGCAGAAGCCCCCTCAACGCAATCGGAAGTAACTGGGTCATGATCACGTGGCAGTCATGAGACTTTAGGTTTTGGAACTTTTTCTCTTCCAGGTTTAGTATTCCTTTTATGTTCGACGAGTAGTCAGACGGGACCTTGATACTGCTCAGGACTTGGAAAAAGATCTCCTTCTCTTCCTTGGTAAGAGCGTAGCTGGCAGGACCTTTGAAATTCTCTGGATTCATCAGGTCGTCTCGTTCGTGCATACGTTGGTGGTGCAGCCGTGCTTTTGGTGTATCTCTCGACTTCTTCCCATGCACGCCCAATAAGTTTAGCAGGTTCACGCAAATATTTTTCGTCACGTGCATCACATCGATAGCAGAGCGAACCTCTAGGAATTTCCAATAGGGTAGTTACCAGAATATAGATTTCTTCTTCCACATGGCTATGTGGTTGTCGGCGTCATTCGGAACAGATTGTGCGCCAGGACCCTTACCAAAGATTACTTTTATATCTTTGACCATGTCATATATATCAGTACCTTTAGGGAGGGTTGGCTTCCTCTGTGTATCTGCCTCGCCTTTGCAATGCTTTCCTTTCTTTCTTACGGGATGCCTGTCTGGAAGACATCGACGGTGCCCCGGGTACACATTCTTGCCTATATGTATACTTTCAGTCTCGCCTAAACAGTGTGTGCATGCGTTGTATCCCTTGTTTGACTGTCCTGAGATGTTACTAAGAGCGGGCCAATCATTGATGGTTACAAACAGCAACCCTCGTAGGTCAAATTCCTCTTGTTTGTACTCGTCCCACACACGTACACCTTCGTCAGCCCACAACTCTAAAAGTTCATCAACCAGTGGCCTCAGGTACACATCAATGTTGTTGCCAGGTTGCGACGGGCCTGGGATAAGCACTGGCATCATAATGAACTTACGCTTCATGCATAACCAAGGAGGAAGGTTATAGATACATAGAGTCATGGGCCAGGTGCTATGACTGCTACTCTGCTCCCCAAACGGATTCAGGCCATCTGTACTCAGACCAAACCTTAAGTTTCTTGCGTCACGTGCAAAGTCCTTGTACTTATCGTCGATGTTTCTCCACTGCGACCCATCAACGGGGTGTCTCAGCATATCGTCTTCCTTACGGTCTTCTTTGTGCCATCGCAGCAACTTGGCATGCTCTTTGTTTCGGAACAAACGTTTCAACCGTGGTATTATAGGAGCATGCCACATCACCTTGGCAGGAACCCTCTTCCTGGGGCGATCGTCGCCCTCAACATCACCAGGGTCATCTGGCCTGATCTTATACCGAAATGCACCGCATACCGGGCAGGCAGTTAAATTCTCGTGCTGACCGCGGTAGAGGATGCAGTCATTGATGCATGCATGTATCTTATGCACTTCCAATCCTAGAGGGCAGACAACCTTCTTTGCTTCGTATGTACTACAGGGCAGCACGTTATCTCTTGGAAGCATGTTCTTCATTATTTTCAGCAGATTTTCAAATCCCTTGTCAGATAATCCATTCTCTGCCTTCCATTGTAGCAATTCCAGGGTGGTGCCCAGCTTTTTCTGGCCATCTTCGCAATTTGGGTACAACAATTTTTTGTGGTCTTCTAACATGCGCTCCAACTTCAACCTCTCGTTTTCACTTGCGCAGTTTATCTGTTCTTCACGAATGACCTGACGAAGATCATCATCAGACTCATCAACAATGTCCTCAAGTTCAGGCTCGTCTTCCCCCATTTCAGTATCACCGTGTTCACCGAACATAGGATAATTATCATCATCCTCTTCTTCTTCATTTTCTTCCAACAACCCCTCTTTCTCCGTGCTTGGTCCAACAAAAATAACTGGGCATGAAGCCTTCTTGCAACAGGTGGGTGTGTATGGTTCTTGAGTTATGGAAATTCCTCTTATTCTGACATTTTTTACATGGACAAAAAATAAATCCATTCTGCCTGTTTTTCTCAGCCACATTGAGAAAACTATGCATGCCATTAAGTAATTCGGGACGACGTCGATCACTGTACATCCATTGCCGGTTCATCTGCATTATATAAATTTATCAACAACCATTATGCTAAATCATCATGACTAAATTAATTAATTAATACAAAAAGTTCATCACACGTTAATACCAAACTAGCTAGTGACCATACATATATAGTTCTCATAAAAATACACACTGAAACCATCCATAAAAACTCTCTCTAATTAATGCAGTTAAAAACAACAACAAATGCGATCAAAATCGCAACAAAGGTAACAATTGACCCGACGGCATAATGATACCAAGCCTCTTTACTAATTGCATATTTCCTAATCTTTCTAATCTTCAGGCGCATTACGTCCATCTCGCTCTTGTGACCATCGACGACATCGGCAAGAACCTTTTCCAAGGTCATCTTCTCTCTTTCAGTTTTTTCCAACCTTTCTTTAGTTTTTTTCAATCTTTCTTTCAAGCCAACATTTTCTTGTTCAACTAAGTATAACTTCTCAACAATAGGGTCGATTGGCATTTCCGGTTCCACTACCTCCTAGATAAAAATATCTATGTCAAGTTGGTCGGCGTAAGTAATTGTCGTATAATCAGGAAATGAAAATATGTAGTGAAAAAAGATAATATACCACATCCGAATCATAGACTGGACGAGGGCCAACGGGGACGGATATCAAAACCATGGCGCTATGTATATAAAAAAAATCTTACATAATAAGAAAATTATATACAAGTAAATACATAAATCATACAAATCAAAATTTGTTTTGGTAAATAAAAACAATAGGCTCACCAAGGTTGTGTCGGTGATGGGGCGATCGACGGCAGTGAGGAAGGGGACAAGGCGCGCGACACTAAAAAAACCACAAATCATAATTAATGTTGAGCTCAAATTGCATCAATTTGTATACATAACACAATGAATAAAAAATTCTAGCTTAGGCATTTCATCAAACACCTATCTAGCACAACAAAAATGAAATGAACAAGAAAACGAGCAAAACTTGCAATGCCGGAAGAGGGAATGTTGATGCTAACCGTAGAACCGATGGGTACCAACAATCTTGACAAATGGTGGAGAAAAATGGGGATGGATTAGACCTCACAAGAGGAAGGAGAGAGCAAAAATGGAGTTGAGCTCGAGCTGGAAAAAATGGAGCTGAGCTCGGGGTGGTATGTAGGGTTTAGGGGAGGGCTTTAGGACCGGTTTGTGTTACATCCGGTTCCATTGTGCTTGGCTCAATGCCCTGTTTTCTACTAGTGAAGTGTTAGAAATATACCGTTACTGCAGCAAGCAATCTATCATGATATATATCTTTAAACATGGCATCATTCCACTTAAGAACATTTAGAGGAGCTAGATGTGGCTTCTTCACTAAGGTTCCTAAGTACGACCCAAGAACTACAGCAGATTTGGAGATAGGCGCATTGAAGCGGTCAAGTTTGACAACAATTCTAACCCCTTCTGGAAGATTTGAAACATGTGCCAGTTTTGTTGGTCCACGGCGTCTCTTAATGCGACCATCAAGATCTGGATATATACAAAAGAATATTAATTAGTTTGTATGCCAAAATAGAATAGAGATTAAGTTTGCATGTACTAATTACAATGCTCATAGACGTTGTTGAGCCAATCCTCCTTGTTTATGTATACTTCATCATTATTTGATGGAGCAACATTTCTTTCCACATCAGTATCACGGTCTTCATCTGCAGAATTGTTCTCCACAAACTCCAAGTTTTCACGTGCTCTTGATGCCATGTGCTATGCTAAGGAACACAGTAAATATGTTAAGAATGAAAGTTATCAGTAATAAGCCAGAAACTCGAGAAAGAAGGTCCAAGTAATGATGTATCAGTAAGCATGTATAGTTTAGCTTGAGATTATCAACTCAAAGAACTGAAAAGGGGAAATAACTCCAAATCAATAGAAATGTAAAACAATGCATCTCGATTGCCAAGCAAACTATAGAATGTTGTCAATAAATATATCTATAAAATAAATAATAAATAAAGATAGCTTCTTGGTGCTAAAACTAATTTTTGAACACATGATGGTCTATATATCCCTGTCATCTTCATCTTCTTCCCTTCCCATGTCAAAAAAATCTCTTGGTCTGACACGAACTGGAATATACCAACCATCCTTTTTCCCATCTTGAAAATAGAAAACTTGATCAACTTGAGATGAGAACACAAATGGATCATCCATATACTTGTCACCAGTATGTATTAGGGGCGAAAAATTCAAAGAAGTAAACCCAAACTCGTCTTGCTTCATGCCAGCTTGATGATGGACATCATACCAGTCACACTTAAATAAAATGACCTTAAAGGCGCCATTATAGTTCAGCTCTATAATATCCTTTATTCGACCATAATAGTTGATATTTTCACCTTCGGATACATTGACAACACCACTGTTTTGGGTCTGGCGATTATCCTCACGAGAAGTGGTATGGAATATAAATCCATTTTTAGATAGTCCACTAAATCGTTTTCCATAGTTACTAGGCTTCTCAGCTAGCTTCATGATCTTCTCTGTTATGTGCTGCTTACTGGCATCTAGCATAACCTAGTAGAATAATTGTAAGTTTTATCGATTAGTCAGATTTACTTAGGGGTAGAAGTTATGAAGGGAGATCATAATTTATAGATTTGTGAACATTATATACTAACCTTCCTGTACAACCAGTCATGGAATTGTTCATTGATTAACTTTGCGGTTTCAGTTATAGTTGACTTCTTTAGCCTTCTCTTCTCATCTTCGATAAATTCTCTAAGTAAATGATGAAATACTAAGTTAACATGAATAGATTATTTCAGGTTTGACTCATGTACTAAGTTTCCATACCTACGGAAATCTTCTAGTTCATCAATATGTCGCAATACATAACGATGTGCTTGAATAAGAGTTTTCCCATCGAACTTCACATCTTGGACAGATCCAATTGCATCACCGAGACTATCAAACAAATAGTTTTCTTCTTCTAAATTTGTGTTTACTAATATACTTGATGATTTATTAATCCCTTTCATAAAATGTGAACAAAATGTTAAACATTCATCAGCTATGTAACCTTCTGCGATAGACCCTTCAGGATGTGCCCGATTACGCACATAGCCTTTCAAACGGACAAAAAACCTGAAGATTGGGAACAAACACAAATGTCAACATGGTTTACAAAAATTCCAGTAGAAAACATGAAAATGAGATAATTTAATTACCTCTCAAATGGATACATCCATCTGTAGTGCACAGGACCTCCCAATTTAGCTTCATCCACCAAGTGAACAATTAAATTGACCATTATTGTAAAAAAAGATGGGATGAATAATTTCGCCATCTTGCATAGTGTGAGCACTATCTGATCTTTTAGTGTGTCAAGCTCTATTTTGTCAAGCACCTTAGAACATATTGATTTAAAGAAATTGGAAATGTCGAGAACAACAGACATGATATCTTTACTAGGGTAGCAGCTTCTCAATGCTAGTGGAAGTAGGTGTTCTAGTAAAACATGGCAATCATGACTCTTTAGACCAATGAACTTGCAATCTTTCATGTCAACACATCTTGAGATATTGGAGGCGTACCCGTAAGGCATCTTGATGCTTTTGATGATTGAACAAAGAATCTCCTTACACTCCCGGGACATTGTGAAGCAAGCGTCAGGCATCGTGTAGCGGCCATTGTCTAAGTTCTCTGAATGAAGGTCGGGTTGTAACCCTAACTCAATAAGATCCAAATGAGCATCGATATTATCCTTTGATTTTCCATCATTCAGTAGAGTCCCGATGATGTTGTCACATACATTTTTTTCTATATGCATCACATCAAGGTTATGACGCAATTTTGAAAACTCCCAGTAAGGTAGTTTAAAAAATATGGTTTCCTTCTTCCACCAGTCCTTAGGATCCTTTTCCTTATTAGAATCCTGTGAACTCATTCCTTATCTACAGTTTGTTTGAGAAGTCTCTCCCTCGCCACTCCTCTTTCTTTTCTTTTTCTCCCTTTTATTCTTGGGTTTTGTTGACTTTTTTGCTTCTTTATTTAGTTTCCCCAAAATGAAAGTTCTTCCATGCAACTTAGCATGGATTGTTGTCCCACTTGAAATTTCAGGTGCAGTCCTATGTTCAACATCCTGGTAAAATGGTTGTTTCTTCCTGCGGAAGCCATGATTGATTGGAAGCCAGCGACGATGACCCATGTAAGAATATTTATGACCATTGTTTAGCCATATTGATGATGTATGTTCAGCACAGACCGGGCATCCAAATTTTCCACTGGTACCATACCCAGACAGATAGGCATATGCAGGAAGATCATGCATAGTCCACAATAATGCAGCACGAAGGGGAAAATATTTCTTAGTAACCGCATCATATGTATCTACCCCTTCCCACAACTGCATTAGCTCATCAACTAATGGCTCAAGATACACAGCTATGTCATTTCCTGGGCCTTTTGGCCCTGGAATTAACATAGACATGATCAAGTTGGATTGCTTCATACACAACCAAGGTGGCATGTTATAAGGAACTAATATTACTGGCCATGTGCTATGCCTACTACTTGCCATTCCGAAGGGGTTAAATCCATCGCTCGAAAGTCCAAGGCGCATATTACGAGGATCAGCTTTGAAATCTGGAAATCGATCATCAATGTATTTTAAATTAACACGGTTAAGTTTTTGGATTTCATATTGATGAAAGGCTTAGAAGATATTGGGCATCAATATCTATAAAAGATGGATTGAAGCACCTGATATGATTAAAGCCAAATTACATAGATGAAATATTGAAGTAAGTCAATATAAAAATGATAAGAATGAGTTCTTGTCACATGGAAAATAATTGAGCAAGATTCAAGTGTTTTGACACATGATGAGCATCATTGAAATTGAGATTTCTAAGTCATGTTTCCATGCTATGTACACAACCAGATGAGTCCTATGCTATAAAATGTTATAGAAGGATAATTCATATGATGATTAGACAACAGTGGGAGATATCCTTGTCTCATTTTAGAAATGCTAAGGATATGTTTTCCTATATAGTAATGACAAAATATTAGATGTAATATGTTACACTAATAGTCTTATCATTTATTCAAGAAATTTATCTCAATTAAAATATGTGATGAAGGGTAGCACAATAGGATGGAAGAAAGTTCCATGCTGGATTTGAAAGAGTTTCAAAATTAAAATATTGTGACAGATACTACAACAAAGGCTAAAGTATATCGTTGTGTTGACAACTGATAATAAGCGTATTTTGTGTCAAGGAGTTCTTTATTGAACTTGGTGAATTTCCAAGAATGCTAAAACTTTGAAGCTACATTTTTCACAATGTTAGTAACATCAGTTTAAGCTGAGGAATTAAGGTATCATCGGAACTTGGTGAATTTCCAAGAATGCTAACACTATGAAGCTACATTTTCACAATGTTAGTGACATCAGTTTAAGCTGAGGAATTAAGTTTTCACCGATTGACCATATATATACAAAGCCATCTCATTAGAGAATGAGTGATGCGTGTAGACGCAAAGAACATGCAAATACAATAGGACCTGAACAGTTCAGATCTTTTTGATAAAGTTTACCACATGCGAAGCATGGTAATAACACTGGAACGCCATATGTGTTAAGTGCTTACAGACTAGATTATTGACTCTAGTGCAAGTGGGAGACTGAAGGGAATATGCCCGAGAGGCAATAATAAAATGGTTATTATCTTATTCCTTGTTTATGATGAATGTTTATTTCTCATGCTAGAATTGTATTAACCGGAAACGTTGATACATGTGTGCTTAATAAACAAACAATGGTTCCTAGTAAAGCCTCTCTTTTAACTAGCTCGTTGATTAATAGATGATCAAGGTTTCCTGATCATGAACATTGGATGTTGTTAATAACGGGATCATGTCATTAGAAGAATGATGTGATGAACATATACCCAAAGAGAATATAGCAATGCGATCAAGTCATTTAGTTTACATTGTTATATCAAACATACGAAGTAACTTATTCCTTAGACCTTGAGATCATGTCAATCACTGATACCGGAAGAGTGCTTTGATGGCATCAAACGTCACACCGTAACAGGGTGACTATAAAGGTGTCATTAAGTATTCGGAAAGTATTAGTTGAGGATCATGGATCAAGAGTGGGATTTGTCCATCCAAATGACGGAGAGATATACTCTGGGCCCTCTCGGTGATATCACATCGAAACCGCTTGCAAGCACGTGATATGATCACAAGGATGTTATATCACGGGAACGAGAAAAGAGTACTTGTCGGTAACGAGATTGAACAAGGTATGGTTGATACCAATGATCGAATCTCGGACAAGGAAAATATCGCGAGACAAAGGGAATAGTTCACGGCGTTGTTGGTTCACACGATCACGAGAGTCATCGTTGAATATATAGGAGTCATCACGGATCTCCAGATCCCGCTGTTGATTATTGATCGGAGAGGAGTCTCGATCATGTCTATCTTATTCGCGAACCGTAGGGTGACACACTTAAGGTTCGATGACGCATTTGAGAGGATACGGAATATCGGAGAAAAGTTTGGACAGCACCGAAATTGTTTCGGGGAATATTGAAATAGTCACCGAAATTGTTTCGAGTAATTTTGAAATAGTTCAAGGGGATTCTTATCAAATGGTTGTTAATAGATTTAGCAACTAACTCAAGGGTTTATATGTTAATGTTTGTTAATGGAATTAACAAATATTAAAATAATGAAATAAAATTGTTTTATTTATTTATTAAAGAAAACCCTTGGGATTTTGAGTGGGAATTCATGGAAGAATGAGTGGGTTGAGTGGAGACTCCACTCACATGATGAGGGAGAGGTGGAGGCAGCCAAAAATTCGTGGCTGCCATCCCCTCCTATAAAAGGAGGGGTGAGAGCTCCCTCTCCCCCCCCCCCCACACACACTTGTGTCATCTCTTCCTCCCTCCTGCCGCTGCTCCACCACTTGTTCGTGCGCTTCGCGAAGCCCTGAGCAATGTTTTTCTCCACCACACCACGTCGTCGTGCTGCTGGAGTTCCGAGGGATCCTCTACTTCCGCGCCCCGCTGGAACGAGGGAACGGAGGTCGTCATCAACCGTACGTGTGACCGATCACGGATGCACCGCCGGATTGCGGTGCCATCTTCTCGCTATCGGGATCGGTGTGAGTACGACTACGCCAACAACGAGATTTGATCTCGTACCACTTTGAGTCTTCGAGGGTATGTGTTCTCCTTAACCCTCTTGTTGCCCGTTGCACTTCGTCTCATAGATTAGATCTTGGCCTTTCGGGTATCTCTCGCGTAGGAATTTTTTTTGTTTTCTATGCTACGTTCCCCTTCACGTGGTAGTATGACGACCAAGGAAACCAAAGTTTACCCAGGTTCGGTACGTCGCAACTTGCCGGCGTTCCTACTCCTGCAATCTCACTAAATCAGGGCTGAAGCCTGAAATATACAAAGTACAATATGAGTTGGTTTAGCTACTCGTCGAGGATCAACTTCTCGGCGAGTTGGCTTCTAGCTAATTGTCTATATCTCTCTCTCGGCTTTCTTCTCTCCTGTCCGGCTTTGTATAATTGCCGGGTTAGGGCTTACAGAAAGGAAACCTAGAAGACTACGGTAAGCTGTAACTTGGAAGGCAAGAATCCGCCTTCTACTCCAAGCCATACCACGTGGGCCATGGTCCGGTTCTTCTAGAATCCGGCTTCTGCGGGTCAGTTTACTGGACCGCTTAATGGACCGTGATCCATTACTATTCAGACCACTCTAGTAATCCGGCTCTTTAGGACAATGCCGGATATATCCCTAATTGGTATATATCCGACAGGTAGTCTTCTCCACCTGTACATTCAGATGTTGACACGCAACTACACATACATAAAGCTAACAGACACGCACATCTTATTTTGAAAGCTGGGGTCAAAGGGAGAAAAGAACCTAACACGACGACGCCCATGGAATCCCTAGTGCAGAGGACCAAATCACTTCCGCGACGTGCGTCGAGTATCATGAGCCCCGACTGCCTCCAGCGCAGATGGACGAGGCCACATGGACATAGCTCTCTCCGCCGCTTGTACATCCTACTCGCGAAGCACTGCATCCACCCGCACGGGCTGCCCTGGCTTGGGCGCGCAAGCCCCGGCTGCCTCCGGCGTAGATCGACGATGCCATGGGGACGTCGTTCTCTCTGCCGCATGCATCCGACTCGCGAAAGCGCTGCCCTCGCCCTCACCCGGTGCCCTGGATTGGGTGCCGAGGTTTCCGCCATTGTTGTCGCCTATCCCTCTCTTCATTGGATAAGACAACGAGCGCTGCGGAAATGAGATGAAATGGAAATTCAAAAAATAGTTACACGGAGCTTCACTCAGGGACGGAAAATGAAAAAAAAAAATGATGAAAAGGAGACCGAAGACGGTTGCGCCAAGATTGGTGAAACTTTGCTATTTCCAAATTGAGAAACAGATAGCATTTTTTTTAGTGAAAGTGTTGTTTTTTTTACCGCATAATGTCCGTGGGGGAGAAGGACTCTTTAGAGTTTCCTAATTTAATTGTAAATCAGCATAAATCGTGGCTAAGAAATAAGGAAATCCACATCTCTCGTTGGTACTCAACCATGGAGATTTCACCAATAGAATCCATCAGGCGCTGAACCATGGAGACGCCGCCGCCGTCCAAAATCGGCAAACATAAAGATCGAATCAGCGCGCTTCCGGACGAGCTCCTCCTCGGAATCCTTGAACGCGTCGGCCTGCGCCAGGCAATCCGCGCCGGCGTGGTATCCACTCGATGGCGTCACCTCCCCCACCAGCTCTCGCGCCTGGACCTTGATGTCGGCGACGTTCAGAGAAGCACGTCACTTGAGACCATGGACGTGTTCACGGGTGCGGTGTGCAGGTTGCTGTCAGTGTGCCCTCCGCCGGCTCAGTGCAAGTGTGACTGCGAAACCAGGCGCGCCGTCAAGATACTCCGGCTCTGCTTCTACCTGTCGGACCGTCACCTGGGCTCCATCGGCCGCGCCGTCGAGGACACCGTGAGCCGTGGTAACACCCACAGCTTCGAGCTGACTACCCTGATTCCCCATTCCTCTCACCTGATTGCCCCACGGCAAGCCGAGCGGGGGCAGCAATTCATGTCCTTCTCCCGCGCCTGCCCCATCGCCTTCCAGTGGCTCACAGGCCTATCGCTCAAGAGCCTCGAGTTCGGGCCCTCCGACTTGCCCAACCTCCTCACCGCTTGTGATAAGCTCAAGCACCTATCCTTGACATCCTGCCGATTGGCTGGGCACTCTGTGCTCAACATCGACGTGCCAAACTCCGTAATCGATAAGCTCGAGTTCATCCACTTTCGGTGCCTGCACATCGACCTAGTCTCTGTCCCGAAGCTCACGCAACTGTTGTGTCGTTCTTGGCGTTTGGGTAACAGCCCGCTGCGTTTCGGCTACGTACCTGAGCTTCTCACGGTGAACCTTGCTTCCCGTGCCAAGGTGTGGCAGGCACCATTCGCGCTGAGCAACTTCTTCTCAATGAACACAAGGAACCTGTCAAAACTGTATCTCAGTTTTGGTTGCCAAATGGTAAGTCAATTTCAACCAACCACATGCATGAACTTCCTATATATGCATCTACATATATATGGTTTTCTCTACCGATCCCACCTTTATTTGTACCTTAATTCTTCTTACTGCAGATTTGGATTCAGCCAGAGCATCCCAAGAAACTCAAACCTATGTTCAAAAACCTGACAGATCTGGTGCTTTGGTCCATCTTTCCTGAATGTGATCTTAACTGGACACTTTATATCCTTGAAGCTGCACCTGCCCTGTAAAATTTTACTGTATGTCTGTTACTCTACCTTCTTGTAGTTTTAATCAACATTTTAACCGGGATACCACTCATTATGCTATGGCATGCATGTTTCTAAATAGTTCTACATTGACAAAAACCAATCACCAACTCTAAAGCATCGCAAATATATATTGGGATAATTAACAAGGTGCCCTCAGTTGGCACCACGACCTCAGTTTTACCCCTAGCGCCGAATCGACCTCAGTTTTGCCCCTAGTCAGTGCGCAAGGACTCTTTTCGCTGCTCCCACCGTTATTTTCGGCCCACCGTTAGGATCCTGACCTGTGGGACCCATCATACAACCGTTGGCGCGGCCTGTAGGCCCCAGCTGTTGAACGTTGGCGCGGTTTGTGTGCCCCATCTGTTGACGGTTGGTGCTGCATGTGGGCCTCACCAGTTGACCGTTCCTTGCGGCCCAATGTCACATGAGGCCCAATGTCAACATGTAGACTACACATTATCCATTTATATTTATTAATCACTACATGCAGACTACGCATTATCCATTTATTAAACCATCAAATTATTCGTATTAATAATATAAAATATACTGTGCTCAACTCAAATTTTTTATGTTATCTTAGAAAACATAATGCAGCTCTTTTAGAAAATATTATTCGTTAAAGCACATCTCTTATATATAAATTTTGTTTACAATGTGCAGATTTTAAAGCGATGATTAGAAAGGATAAAACTTCTAAACAGTGGGTACATTTGGACAAATATAAGAACATAACTTTATATATAGGGCTTATATATAATTAAACATACTTAGAAAGGATAACTGGCCCCACTTTACATATAATCAGTGGGGCCGGATAAACATTACATTTAACTAAAAAAAAAAGGGCTAGCCCTAACTGCTCCCGCTCTGCATGCATGCGGGAGCCCTTCCCCCGCTCCGGCGCCGCCCTACTTCCTCCACTCCGCCGCCCGGATCTCCATCTCCTGCTTGATCCGGGCGCTGCCGTTCTCCGCCCGCATCGTCTCCTCCTGCCTCTCACGGGACCGCTTGATGCTGGCCCGGAAAGCCTTCGCGTCCTCCTTGGCCTCCTTCTTCTCCATCGCCTTCAACTCCTTCTTCTCCAGCCGCTCCAGTATTTTGAGGCGGCGGTTCGTCTTGGGGGAGATGTCCGACGTCTTG
Source organism: Alopecurus myosuroides (assembly GCA_028641055.1). NCBI lineage: Eukaryota > Viridiplantae > Streptophyta > Magnoliopsida > Poales > Poaceae > Alopecurus > Alopecurus myosuroides. The sequence goes on from CM054057.1 coordinate 3,317,265, forward strand.
GTGGTGGTGGAAGGGACGGGGCGGTGGACGAAGGGCGGCGTCGGCGATCGCTCCCGATCGGGAGAGTCGTCGACGGGAAGCACGATGGGCAGGACGTCCAACTCCGCCTCGGGCCACTCGGCCTCGTACCAAGGCAGAGCCTTGGGGTGGTTGTCCTCGTCGGAGACCGACTCCGGGCTTGAAGGTAGTGAGTAGGAAGACATTGTGCGTTAGGGCTTGAAGGGAGAGAAGGGCAAATGGCTGGAGAGGGATGAGAATATGGAGGACGACTGAAGGAATATTTAAAGACACGATTAGACGTGAATTTATTTGGGTAGATGAAGCAAACTGTGTGAAAACCTTGAATTTATTTGGGTAGATGCATGGTCAAAGCGGTGTAGAACAGGCATAGGCGTAGGCGTAGGCCGGACAGCTATTGATACGGAGTACGAGCGCGTGTGCATTCGTCAGTCGAAGTGATTCGACGTTGCATGTGTGTATTAAAGAGGTGAAGAGAAGAAAGTCCAAAGTCTCACGCCAAATCCTGCCTCGCTGCATATGCATTGATGTGTATCTTGTGAAAACTAGGCGTGGAGGGCTGCGTCGCTGCAAATGCGACGCGACTCGTGTTTCTGAAACCAGGCGTGGAGGGCTGCGTCGCTGCAAATGCGACGCGACTCGTGTTTCTGAAACAAGGCGTGCAGGGCTGCTGCAAATGCGACGCGACGTTAACTATTTTCTTCTTCTGCCACGTTGTTTACTCTGAAAAAACGAGGCGTGCATGCACCGGGCTGGTGAACGGGGCCGTTACATTGAGACAAAACACCCAGTCCATGCACCGCTTCATTTTCGATCGTTTGACCGTAAGGAACGGTGCAGATCGAGTCCATGCATGCAAACTACGGCGGCAACGGCCTGCAGACGCTGAGACGAGCGCTTCTCTGTGCGGGAAAGCAATCTTGGACATACAAAGAACACAACACACCTATACTAACATGGTATGGCACCCCCTAGCTTGTGTTGGGATCCAGACGCTCCGTAGCCCCCCTCCCGGTGAAACCCTAGCCCCGCTGGAGAAATACCGGACTTATACGGAAACACGCGGTAACAGCGTCGAAAGGGGGTAGCAATGTGGAAATATTTGCTTGGTTGTGCTAGGATAGCCCATAGGAACACAGAACAAAAAGGTAGAACCCACCTCTTTGGAAGATTCACGGTGTTTGGTCCGATACGGGAGTTTCACCCTGTAATCGTCTACGAGAGAGAAGTGGATGCCGGTGAAGCCGGGTCACACTCCAGAGAGCAATCTTGGACATACAAAGCACACAACACACCTATACTAACATGGTATGGCACCCCCTAGCTTGTGTTGGGATCCAGACGCTCCGTAGCCCCCCTCCCGGTGAAACCCTAGCCCCGCTGGAGAAATACCGGACTTATACGGAAACACGCGGTAACAGCGTCGAAAGGGGGTAGCAATGTGGAACTATTTGCTTGGTTGTGCTAGGATAGCCCATAGGAACACAGAACAAAAAGGTAGAACCCACCTCTTCGGAAGATTCACGGTGTTTGGTCCGATACGGGAGTTTCACCCTGTAATCGCCTACGAGAGAGAAGTGGATGTCGGTGAAGCCGGGTCACACCCCAGAGAGCAATCTTGGACATACAAAGCACACAACACACCTATACTAACATGGTATGGCACCCCCTAGCTTGTGTTGGGATCCAGACGCTTCGTAGCCCCCCTCCCGGTGAAACCCTAGCCCCGCTGGAGAAATACCGGACTTATACGGAAACACGCGGTAACAGCGTCGAAAGGGGGTAGCAATGTGGAACTATTTGCTTGGTTGTGCTAGGATAGCCCATAGGAACACAGAACAAAAAGGTAGAACCCACCTCTTCGGAAGATTCACGGTGTTTGGTCCGATAAGGGAGTTTCACCCTGTAATCGCCTACGAGAGAGAAGTGGATGCCGGTGAAGCCGGGTCACACCCCAGAGAGCAATCTTGGACATACAAAGCACACAACACACCTATACTAACATGGTATGGCACCCCCTAGCTTGTGTTGGGATCCAGACGCTCCGTAGCCCCCCTCCCGGTGAAACCCTAGCCCCGCTGGAGAAATACCGGACTTATACGGAAACACGCGGTAACAGCGTCGAAAGGGGGTAGCAATGTGGAACTATTTGCTTGGTTGTGGTAGGATAGCCCATAGGAACACAAAACAAAAGGTAGAACCCCCTCTTCGGAAGATTCACGGTGTTTGGTCCGATACGGGAGTTTCACCCTGTAATCGCCTACGAGAGAGAAGTGGATGCCGGTGAAGCCGGGTCACACCCCAGAGAGCAATCTTGGACATACAAAGCACACAACACACCTATACTAACATGGTATGGCACCCCCTAGCTTGTGTTGGGATCCAGACGCTCCGTAGCCTCCCGGTGAAACCCTAACCCCGCTGGAGAAATACCGGACTTATACGGAAACACGCGGTAACAGCGTCGAAAGGGGGTAGCAATGTGGAACTATTTGCTTGGTTGTGCTAGGATAGCCCATAGGAACAAAGAACAAAAAGGTAGAACCCACCTCTTCGGAAGATTCACGGTGTTTGGTCCGATACGGGAGTTTCACCCTGTAATCGCCTACGAGAGAGAAGTGGATGCCGGTGAAGCCGGGTCACACCCCAGAGAGCAATCTTGGACATACAAAGCACACAACACACCTATACTAACATGGTATGGCACCCCCTAGCTTGTGTTGGGATCCAGACGCTCCGTAGCCTCCCGGTGAAACCCTAGCCCCGCTGGAGAAATACCGGACTTATACGGAAAAACGCGGTAACAGCGTCGAAAGGTGGTAGCAATGTGGAACTATTTGCTTGGTTGTGCTAGTATAGCCCATAGGAACACAAAACAAAAAGTTAGAACCCACCTCTTCGGAAGATTCACAATGTTTCCACCTGTTATTCTTTGAAATCTCTAGTCTTGTATTCGAGGAATCTCATTTTAGTGATGGATTTCGTTCTAATGTTTATAAATCATATTTATATTTTTACTAGACTTGTATTAGACCTATATAATGCAATTCCGAAGCCCAAAAATTTATTGGATGAATATTCGTATTATTTATTTTCTTTTGAATAATAATGGTTTTAATCGAAAATCGTAAATAAAACAAGTTTAAAACATCAAAATGGAAAAATAACTTTGGATCTTTCTTAGTCACACCAAAATGAAGCTTTGGTGAGATTTTGACCTTATTTGAGTTCAAAAGGTTTGAAACTCATCTCATTATCTTGAACTCTCTACTAGACTGTTCAAGATATCATATGTTACACAAGGTTTTTTCGTTCCATTCTTTATAAGACATGTTTATATTTTTTTCTCGTTACTATATGACATAACACTACTATGTGCGTCGCCAATATATTTTTTCGATTTTTTTTGAATTATTTATGCTCATTTCAAGCTTGGTCAACCCTCTGTTTGACCAGCCGAAAAGCTTCTAGAAGGAAACACAGAGATTCGACCTGGGCTGTTGGATCGACGCCTTCTAGAAGGAATCGTGCATCGGACGGATGCGCTCGCAGCCACAGCGATCCGCGAGACGTTCGTTCTGCGCTCTGATTGGTTGGTACGTTGGCCACAGGGATCGATGGTTCTACATATGATTTCTTTGCTGTTAAGTATTATAAACCATGTTATTTAAATAAAAAATATAATGAAACTTCAGATTTACTACAGAGATGATTTTTATCAGTTTTACATATGATGTTTCTATTAAACCATGTTATTTAAATAAAAAATAAAAAATAGAAGAATTATTCAAAACATAATGAAACTTCAGATTTACACTATACATGTAGAATAGATGTCTAGGAAATTCATTTGGTTGATTTATAAAATATGCCAAAAAATGTTGAAGCACAAATGGGGGTATTTACCCTAGCTTCGGACCTCATTTGAAGCACATTTCAAACGAGAATTGAGCGATGGTTGCAAATGAGCATAAAAAATTCAAAACAAATCAAAATGACATGAATCCAACACACAACGTTGTTATATGTGATATAGTTGATCCTCAAATTTCTATGGATAATTTTGGCAAGGTCGAATTTTTCATGAAATTATAAACGGGGGTATTTACCCTAGCTTCGGACCTCATTTGAAGCACATTTCTCACGAGAATTGAGCGATGGTTGCAAATGAGCATAAAAAATTCAAAACAAATCAGAATGACATGAATCCAACACACAACGTTGTTATATGTGATATAGTTGCTCCTCAAATTTATTTCGTTAATTTTGGCAAGGTCGAATTTTTCATGAAATTATAAACGGGGGTATTTACCCTAGCTTCGGACCTCATTTGAAGCACATTTCTCACGAGAATTGAGCGATGGTTGCAAATGAGCATAAAAAATTCAAAACAAATCAGAATGACATGAATCCAACACACAACGTTGTTATATGTGATATAGTTGCTCCTCAAATTTATTTGGTTAATTTTGGCAAGGTCGAATTTTTCATGAAATTATAAACGGGGGTATTTACCCTTTGCTTCGGACCTCATTTCAAGCACATTTCTCACGAGAATTGAGCGATGGTTGCAAATAAGCATAAATAATTCAAACACATTCAAAATGACATGAATCGAACGCACAACGTTGTTATATGTGATATAGTTGGTCCTCAAATTTATTTGGTTAATTTTGGCAAGGTCGAATTTTTCATGAAATTATAAACGGGGGTATTTACCCTTGCTTCGTAGGCCAGCATGCTGGAGGGCCCCGCCTCGTGGTCGTTCTTGGCTAAGGGCGATGGGTTCGCCAGCGTAGCGATCGCATGCCGCTCCGCTCTGCCTCGGATCCGCAGCCGGTGCAGCTGCACCTGCTCGGAGGGATGGCGGCGGTCCCGCCTCTCGCTCTGCAGGGCAGCCTTGCGCCGGTCGCTCTCGTACAGCGCGACGACCGCCTGCTGCTCATCCGACGCCGCGGTTGCGGCGAGCTCCCGGTAGACCTGGCGCTCCGCCTGCTCCCTCTGGTGGGTCTCCAGGGATGCACGAACAGCGGCAGCCTCGGCCGTTGCCGCCGCCTCCTTTAGCCAGGAGCGGACCGTGTGGAACGCCTCCTCGTTCCGCCATGTTTCGAACGAGTAGACGGTGGCGTGCTGCTCGGGCCAGATAGGCTGCATCCGCCTGAGCCTCCTCCAGCGCGGCGCCTCCTGCGGCGGCTCCTGCTCGGGCGCCGCCTCCTCCTGCGACGGCTCCTGCTCGGGCGCCGCCTCCTCCGGCGGCTGCTGCTGCTCGGGCCCCGCCTCCTCCTGCGGCAGCTGCTGCTCGGGCGCTGCCTCCTCCGGCGCCGGCTGCTCGTTCTCCTCGCCGTCATTGTGGCCCCGCGTCGCGGCCGTGGGTCGGCAGTACAACGGCGAGTTGCGCCATGCACGGAGTCGGCGAGGCATCGTCTCGGGGTGTCTGGTGAAGTGCGGCGAGGGCGATGAGAGTTTGTGCGGTGAGGGCGAGGAGATGAACGGCGAGAATGGGGAGAACGGCGAGCGGTAAGGGGCCTTTTGTAGCCCTGGCGGGTCATTTACTGCGACGCGCGTGCCGTTACTCCGGCAGACTTTGAACGACCCGGGGGCCCACGGTTTTTCCACGCGTCGCTGACAGCTCTGGCCAGCGTGGGCTGCCCCGCCTTTTCGCCCCCCAAGCCGAACCCAGCGGTGGTGGTGGTGGTGGTGGTGGTGGTGGTGGTGCCGCAGGTGCTCGTGGCGCAGCAGGGGATGGTGCGGCGGTGGCGGCGGCGTGAGCAGCAGCGCACGACGGCGGGTCAACTAAATTGGGCGGCAGCGCACGACGGTGGTGGCGGGAAACTCGGGTGTGGACTATTCAGCGTAGTCAACTAATTGCGCGGTCCCACCTGTAAGCTCCGGATGGTTTCAACGAACTTGGCAGTCCCACTCGGACCCACTTCGCGAAACGGAGTCTGACTCCTCGGTCCCACTTCGCGAAACGGAGTCGACTCCAAACTTACCGTTCCAGCCTCTCCATAGTAGTTGCGCACAGACTAGGGGCAAAACTGAGGTCGATTCAGCTCTAGGGGTAAAACTGAGTACAAGTGGTCCGCTATGGGCAATTCGATAAATGACCCATATATATTACATACTGTTCACTTTTTTCATTGTGATGTAGTGAACAAATAAGTTGTATATGAACGATGGAGCAACGCAAACGGAATTTTCGATACTCCATATGATTTTTTGCAGAGAGTCAATATGTCCTTGCAAGACCAAAAATAAAATCATGATGGATCATACTTCATGTTAAGAGTTACCGAAAATTTCTTCTATGTTTTTTTTTCCAAATTAAGGTAGATAGCTTTGGAATCTACTTCAAGCAATGCAAACCACCCTCCTTATTAATACTCTTTATTACGAAGTATCTTGGTTGAGATAAGCATACAAAAAGGTTAGCAGCACAACATATAGGAGTATCATGGCTGTAATTTCATAGCAACCCCGAAGCATATTCATTTGTCTTGTTGTACATAGGATTTACTTCATACGAATTCCTCCAAACACTCTACAGGAATCTCAAACTTCAGTAGTATTGATCGTCACAAAGCTTTAAATGACAAAGATATATTTAAGTTGACTTGTGCTAGCTTGCTGCATTGGTTTTGGTAGTGTTAGGTTATAATATAACATATGTTTTAAATTTTCTTTGCACATTCATGAAGTTAAACCGTACTAGGCATTCCTGTGTTGAAACGCGCGAGGACAGCGCCCAGAAGGTGAACGTAGTGTGGTTACCATCCAAGGATCTGAAGCACCAAAACTTGGAGTTGCTGGTAATGATGGGGTTCGAGGAGGAAGACAAGGTGGCAAACTACATAAGGCTTGTCATGGAGCGATCCGCAGCGTTGAAGAGAATCAAGCTGTGCGGTACAACTTGTGAGGCGTGCGATGACATCGACCCGGAGGTCATGAGAAGATCCGAGGTGGATAAAGCCAGCAGGCGTCGGGTCAAAGAGCGACTCACTCATGGATCCTCCTCGTCTGTGAACATCATCATCAGCTGAGACATATGGTCAAGGATTGAATCCATAATCTAATAAAATAGTCCCCTTTTTATCGTCGCGTGGAAATGGTTGATTCGTGCCGGCTGCAATTCCTCTCTTTCGGGGAAATCTATTAAATCTGCTAGATCATGTAGGCAACATCAGCAATGGCCCCATGGGCGCACGCAAGGATGAGAAACTTGTGTACTACAATATGTCTCAGTATTTTCTTTCGGTTTTACTGAGAAGTTGCGTGTGGTATGCTTGTTATTCATGTGCCTGTGTACATAATTCAAATTCTCTCTTTCAGAAATAACTCCCAAATTTGTGAAGCAGCATTGGCAACTTAGAATGTGCCCAAATGAAGGTATATGTGAATGCTGATATCTTCCTCTCCCCTGGATGAAATGATATCATTCGAATTCTTGAGGCGTTCAAAGTGATAGGGCCGCAAACTGTTCGAGTTTTGAACTTTTACATAGCTCCACTGGTTGGGAGAGTGGATGTACGAACCCAACACCCAAGTTCAAGTCCCCACGGGCACGGATTAAGATTCCTATTTATACTTGAGGATCAGATCTTCCTGGTACTCATGCACTTTATCCTGAGGACCAGGTTTGGTTTGTAACCAAGATAAAAATCCTACTACTCATGCATATATGGCTGTGTGCATCCCTAGTTGGTGCAGAGGCCGGGGAAGTGAAATTCTCTCCTATATAAAAAGGGCGGCGATCAGACCTAAAGCCGGATGCACAATTAACTTGCTTTTAGGCGAGGAGCCATGGGCGACTCCGATGCCGCGGCCACCGCGGCTGACCATGACCCCGTGGTTGATCCGCTGGGGGATCCGGGTTCTGATGCGCCTCGGGCGGGAAAAGGACGGCGCGTCACTCTCGCGCTGAGGGCGTGGTCTGCACCGTCGTCTCCCTCCAGCGGATCCCGCTTCTCTGCCCTACATGGCCTAGCGGGAGATGAACGGGGCGACCGGCTTGCCGGGGAGACGGCGCGGCTCTGCGGAGAGGAGGTGCTGGCCGAAAGCCGGGAGGTCTCTCGTGATGACGTACGGCGGATACCTAGGACCGACGAGGAACTGGCACGGGATTTCTGGACTGATATCGGATTCCCCGACGCCGTCTTCGAGGTTTTGGGAGAAGACTCCTTCTACATACAGCGGTGACCCCGAAGGTGAGCTTTCTTGCAGGTCGGTAACACCGGAGGAGGTCGCGACGGGGCAGGAGAAGCTGGAGGTGGGCTCCGGCAGTGGCGCGGCGGCTACTCAGCGGAGGTCGTTGTGCATCTCTCCGGTGAAAATGGTGTGGCGTGGTCCTCTACCGCGACAACGGATCACGCCGCCGGCCGTTTTGGGCTACTTCTTCCCGCCGGAGTTGCGCACGGTGGACAGCCGGAGTTCCTCGTCCGGTGAATCGGGTGTGGATACGTTGATCGCTGATTCGAGTTTACCGCTCGGATCCGATTTTCGAATCCCCCGGACGCTGGCGGGTGGGACTCGGTTGCGGTCCACCGGGGCAGAACGGTGGGGCCACTTGGCGGACATGTTGGATGGGTTGTGGGCTCGTGAAGGGGACGTCGATCGCCCTCCTACTAGGGATACGTACGAATCCCCCGTCTGTGCCATCGCAGCCGCCGTTCCCTCTGTCTGCAGCGATCGTCCACGATCACGCGTCTCCATCGACGAGCCAAGTGAGGAGGTCGTTTGCGGAGGTGCTAATGGCGGCGCCACGGCCGGCTGGGGCGGGAGGCTCCAATCCCGTCGCATCTGCAGCCGGAAGGGGTCACGGTGGGGTGATCTTTGGGGCCTTCGCGGGGCCGCCGGCGGTCGATCCGGCCCCGCCGAGGGTCGCTGTTCAGCCAGGAGGTGATGTTGGTGGTTTGGCGCAAGGGGGCGGGGAGGTTCCTGTAGCAGGAGTCGGGCACGTCCTCGGCATCGGCCCGCCTATGTTTGCCCCTGTTCCACCTGGGACGGGGACGCCGAACGGAGGTGGAGGCCTACAGCCGGGGGCGCCTGGCTTCGCTTTTGGTGTCGCCCAAGTTTCCGGCACCAGAAAAGAAGTGGAAGAAAAAGAAGAAGAAACCGGCAGGTTGAACTCAAGTGGCTGGGCAATAGGCTGGGGGGGGGGGGGGCGGTGACTGCGGTTGCTGCTGCGACACAGCAGGTGACACATGAGATGACGGTGGTTACCCCTTAGGCGACAGTGCCGGTGGTAGTTGACCAGGGTGCTAAGAAAGGGAAGTCGTGGTGCTGGAAGTGCGGGGTGGATACGCATGCTACCAAAGATTGTCCAGCACTACTGTTTTGTCTGTGATAATCAACTGCACCCTACTAAGAAGTGCCCAGTTCTGAAGTTATCAAGACCAACAGTGATTGTGGCAGGGCAAGGTAACAGAGAGACGATGTTTAGTATGCTTCCTGATAGCGTTCAAAGGGCAGAGTTGGCTCCTAGTACCTCTCTGATTGCATTAGTCATGGTTGAGGGGACGGCGGCGACGGCTTCGCAGGTAGAGGCTCAAATTGCGAGGATCTGTCCGACTTCGTCTTGGGTTTGGGAGGCTATTCCAAATGTGGATATGTCGTTCACTTTGGGTTTTCCATCTGTGGAGGATTTGCTGAGGTTTGATGGGATGGTACTTGGGGTTCCAGCACAGTCCACGAGATTGTTATTCAGCCAGTGGATGCTTGAGGAGATTGAGCCTATTATGGAGTTGCATCAACAATGGGTTCATGTGACAGGGGTTCCGCATCCGATGAGACACTTCTTGGGTCTATGGGCGGTGGGTTCGCTTATTGGTACTACTATCGATGTGTACTTGGTTCATCTTTGGAGGCGTGGCCTTGTCCGTATCCGTATCGGCATGGTTGACGATGATTGCTTCAAAAAGACTGATGCTTTGGGACAGTATATTAAAACAATCGGGGTGTTGTTGTTGAAGGGGTTTGAGTTTACGTACAAACCTGAGCCGGCAGACTATGTGCCTGAACCAGATTTTGTGCCGTTCTTTTGGGATCACAGAGGTGATTCAGAGGGTAAAGGCATGGAGGAGGGGGGTTTTCCTGGTCAGCGGCGGCTTGGAGAACCATCTCGTGAGGCTTCGTCTGGTGCTGATAGTATGGTTATTGACCCGAGTCCTGGAGATAGTTCATCTCAGCAGAATGGGATGTCTTTGTCAGTTTTGCTGGGTGGTATGGCCGTTACTCCTATGAATCCTAATCCTAAGACTCCCTGGGGAAAGGAGATTGTTCGTCAGTTTAAGTTGTCTTAGGGGACAAGTGTGGCTGAGGTGGTGTTGAGAAATTCCAAGTTGGTTCCGCGGTAGCTTCCTTCGAGGAAGGAAGGAGACAGTGGGCTGATGGGGAAGTTCGATGACGCGGCGGATATGAGCTTGCTTGATGTTGCTACGCTGACAGACATCCAGCAGCAACCGGTGGTGTCCCCTGCATCCGGGGTGGGCCGGCCTACCATGCAGTCTGCGACGAGGGAGCTGCATGGCGCCCCGAGGGGTGAGCAGCACGGTGCTTCGCAGGCAGCGCCCACTCCACCTGGTATAGCGGACGGACGGCCCAAGCTCGCCCAAGCCAAAGTTCAGCCCACGCAGGCAGCAAGAGGAGCGACCGAGCTCGCTGGGAGTGCTCTGGGCGTCGAGGGGTCATCCTCCACTCAGGGGGTGTCCTGGCCCGGCCCGGCGGCGGCGAATGGCAGCCCAGCGCGAGTTGTGGGCTCGGTGGCTGTATCTGCGCCCGCCGCGTCCGCGCGGTCTGCTGGGGCGGTGACGGCAACCCCGACTCATCACTCGGCACCGGCGTCCAATGTGGTCGAGGTGGCATCTTCGCCACCACTGCCCCTATCCGCAGTACTGAGGGCTACGGGGACACACAATGTGACGATTCGTCGCAGTGCTCGACACCCCGTGGCGGCGGATGAAGACGCAATGGCCAAGGCGATGCGCCGTAAAGCGGCCATGTTTTCTTCTCCGCGCGTGGGTACGACCTCTGGTACTATCACTTTTTTTTATCGTATTGTACTTCTAAATTATCATCTAGCTTAGCTAATATAGGAGTTAATATTTGTAGAAATGAGAAACAAATTAATGTCTCGTCTAATGTCTTGAAACACGTGGCGTTTGATCGCCTTCGGGTATCCCCATGTGGTTCTTCTAAGCCGGTCACATCGCCCTCAGATGACGAGGAAGCGAATTCCATGATTGATGGACAGGGTTCTATCACATTTGGTGGGCGAGGTGACCGAGGTAGTGATGGATGAGCACGGGCTAGGATCTTTACATGATTAGTATGCCTCAGGCCGAAAATCCAAATCTGCCAAGGACAAAGATGAATAAGTTAGCTCGCAAAAGCGAGAAAATCTATAAAAATCCATTTAATTCCCAATGAACGGCATCTTCACTAATAGCAGAGGTCTTGGTGACTTGGCTAAACATTTTAATATTACTCAGTATGTGAGGGATCATAGATTGGAGTTTTTGGCTATTTCTGAAACGGGTAGAAGGGATTTTTTCCCAGGTGTGTTGGACCGCCTTTTAGGAGGTGTAGATTTAACTTGGCATTCAATCCCTCCTCGTGGAAGATCCGACGACATTTTACATGGCGTCAAATCAGACTCCATGGATGTATTGGCAGTGATGGATGGTGACTTTCAGATTAAAGCACATATCCGGAATATAGCTGATAATTTCATCTGGAGTTTGGTTGCTGTGTACGGTACTGCCCAAGAAGAATATAAATCAGTTTTCCTTCGCGAATTGGTGAATCTGGCTAATGAGAACTCGTATCCTATTTTAATAGGTGGAGATTTTAATATGCTAAGATTTCCTCATGAGAAAAGCAAAGGGAGGTTCGATAGACATTGACCTTTCTTATTTAACGATGTCGTTGATTGCTTAGATTTGAGAGAGGTTCACATGACTGGGAGACAGTTCACCTGGGCGAATAGTCTCCCGGAGCCGACATACGAAAAATTAGATCGAGTACTTATGAGCACTGATTGGGAAGATAAATACCATTGGTCACAGTAAGAGGTCTGGAACGTATTGAGTCTCTATCGGACCATGCACCCATTCTACTTTCTACTGGTACATTGAAACCAACCACACAACCATAGTTCAAGTTTGAACTGGGTTGGTTCTTACAGGATGGTTTTGATGAATTGGTTAAAAATGAATGGGCTAAACCAGTGGTGGCGAATACCCCGATCAGAAGATGGAATATGAAAATGCACAATGTGCGTAGATATCTTCGTGGTTGGGCTAGACAAACAACTGGCAACCTAAAAAAAGAGAAAGAGTGCATGTGTTCATTATTGATGGACTTGACCTCATCGCAGAAATAAGACTGTTAACTTCGCATGAAATTGAGCTAAAAAGGCAATCCAATGCGAAGGTAGCCTCTTTGTTGCATGAGGAAGAGATCAAATGGTACCAAAGATCAAAGGCTAAATTTATTCTAGAAGGAGATTCGAATACCCGCTATTTTCATAATGTTTCCAATGGGCGACATAGAAAGAAGCGGATTCATTCTCTTATAGAGGATGAAGGCTTGATCGAAGGACATGATGAGCTTAAGGCCTATATAACAAAGTTTTATAAAGATTTGTTTGGGTCTCCGATGGATACTAATGTATGCATGGATGACTCGCGAACAAATGATATCCCCCAAGTGTCCACTGAGGAGAATACTTTTCTTAATGATCCCTTCACTGAAGGGGAGATTAGAAAGGCAGTCTTTTTAATGGAACATAATAAGGCCCCGGGTCCAGACGGTTTTCCCGCGGAGTTTTACCAACATTTCTGGGAGGTCATCAAGGATGATTTACGAGAATTGTTTGGATGCTTGCACGCGGGCCAACTAGATTTGTTTCGCCTAAATTTCGGGAAATCATTTTGTTACCTAAGATTTTGGATGCGGAAAGGATACATCAATACAGAACTAACTGCCTCCTAAATACGGTGCATGATCATGTGGTGAAACCTACACAAACTGCTTTTATGCAGGGTAGGAATATCCTAGATGGGGTCGTGGTTTTACACGAGACTGTCCATGAGATGCATACCAAGAAGCTTAATGGTGTACTTTTTTAAATTTACTTTGAGAAGTCCTATGATAAAGTTAATTGGTCGTTCCTCCATCAAACACTGAGAATGTAAGGTTTCTCGGAGGAGTGGTGTGCCATGATCCATATTTTTGTGTCTGGTGGTAGTGTTGCTGTCAAAATCAATGATGAGGTTGGCAAATACTTCCAGACCAAACAAGGATTGAGGCAGGGTGATCCATTATCACTCATACTTTTTAATATTGCGGCTGATATGTTAGCGATCATGATTGAACGTGCTAAGGAAAATGGCCTAATTGAAGGATTGGTTCCTCACCTGGTTGATGGGGGTCTATCTATTCTTCAATATACAGACGATACAATTCTCTTTATGGAACATGATCTAGAGAAAGCTACGAACCTGAAATTAATTCTATCAGTGTTCGAGCAATTATCTGGATTAAAGATAAATTTCCATAAAAGTGAGTTGTTTTGCTTTGGCGAAGCCGAGGAAGCAATTGCTCAATATTCCGATCTTTTTGGTTGTGAGCAAGGTCAGTTTCCTATACCGTATTTGGGTATACCAATACACTATAGGAGACTGACTAATGCAGAATGGAAATATGTCGAAGATCGACTGCAGAAAAGGCTGGCAAGTTGGAAAGGAAAATTACTATCCCTAGGTGGAAGATTGGTCCTCATAAACTCAGTCCTAACAAATATGGTACTGTATATGATATCATTCTTCCAGATACCTAAAGGAGTCTTGAAGAAGTTAGACTACTTCAGATCGAGATTTTTTTGGCAAAGGATAGTGAGAAGAAAAAATATCGACAGACAAGATGGGATGTGGTGTGCCGACCCAAAGATTAGGGAGGACTGGGAATTCATGACCTTGAAGTCAAAAACTCAGCTCTCCTAAGTAAATGGCTATTTAATCTGCTTACAGAAAATGGGGTTTGGCAAACCCTTCTCAGGAGAAAATACATAAGCACGAAAGCGATTTCACAGGTTATTTGGAAACCAGGTGATTCTCACTTTTGGGCTGGCCTAATGGCGTCTAAGAAACACTTCTTTTGCTATGGGGTATTTAACATCAAAGATGGATCACAGATACGGTTTTGGGAGGACAAATGGTTAGGAAATGCCACCCTCCGAGAACAGTATCCAGCCCTATACAATATTGTCCGTCATAAAGGGGATACGTTAGCTACGGTAATGCAAACATATCCACCGAATGTGACGTTCAGACGGGATGTTGTTGCACCAATATTACAATCTTGGAATGCTTTGTTGGATAGATTGGCTTCGATCCATCTAACACAGGGCTTCGACGAATTTCGTTGGAGTTTAACTAATAATGGTAATTCTCGGTTGATTCCTTGTATAGGCCACTCATCCATTCTGGAGTGTCTGTCGATAATAATAAGAAAATATGGCGCATGAAGATACCGCTGAAGATGAAAATCTTTGTCTGGTACCTCCGTAGGGGAGTCATATTAACTAAAGATAATCTTGTCAATCGCAGCATGGGAGTACAAAGTGTGTTTCATGTTCTAAGGATGAGACTATAACACACTTATTCTTCGAGTGCGTTTTTGCGTGTTCTATATGGTCCGCTATCTAAATGGCTTCGAATCTATATCCTCCAACATCCATTGCAGATATATTTGGAAATTGGTTGACTGGAATTGATAAAAGGTTTAAAACTATTTTTAGGGTTGGAGCGCTAGCCGTTATATGGTCGTCGGGCTGCGTAGGAATGACAAGATTTTTAATAATAAATTTTTCTCTCGTTTGCATATTATAGCGGGTGGAGTATCGAGTCCTTTTTACGGAGGCGTGTGGACAGCTGGAAAAAGTGGCGAAGGATATTTTTATCCAACATGGGTGGCCGCTTGATCTTAGGATTCCTGCCACTTAGGCGACCGTTTTATTCATCTTTGATTGTAATCGGCATGTCGTCCCTTTGCTTTATGTTACTTTTTATTTTATTTTTTGGCCGTGTGCATCTTTGTTATGCGGAAGCTGGGTGTAATACTTAACTTTTAAGTAATAAAGCCCATTATAAAAAAAAGGTCCATCCTGAAGTATGCTCACTCAAGCCCATAGACAAGAGCTTTTTTAGAGAGAAGGCTCAAGCCTGGCTTTATTGAAGAAAGCCACAAATTCCGTACAGACAAGGAACGTATAACTGGGGACAAACCCAGCTGACAAGCAACCCAAAAGACCTAAAACACACACACACCCGCAAGAAGTTCAGGTTACACCGCCACACAACCCCGAAAGGCAAAACGGGAACTAAAAGACTCCAACGGACAAGATTCTGAAGGGCCAAACTCGACTCCAAGCTTCACCCAATCCCGCTTTGAGCTCTAAAAAGGAACCGCAAACGGTCCATCATTCTTCTCAGCATCTCCATCAAGCGTAACCAAGATTCTTCACGCTTCACCGGTACCAGGCAGGTCCACTAATTAAGCAAAGAGGTTAGTTTATACATGATAGTCATAGCTGAAAAAACAACCTTTTTTTTTATTAAAGACATGGTCGTTGCGAGCCAGCCAAATTTCCCAAAAGGTCGCCCCAGCCATCGCCCAGCCAAGGAAACATGCTTTCCTGGTAGGGTACTTGCTCGAGGTCACCAAAGAAAACTTATCGAAAGCCTGGGAGGATGGTCCCAGCCAAGCGCTTCCTTGATCGCCCACCACACAAAATGCGACACGGGACATTGGAACATAACGTGAGAGGCAGTTTCCTGTTCTCCGCACGTTTTATAGCCCGGATCACCCGGCCACTCTTTCGATTTCAGATCAGCAGCGACGTGAATACATCCCCGAAAGCACATCCAAACGAAAATTTATATTTTTAAAGGCATGTTAGTTTTCCAGAGTTCAAGTATCTTTGTATCAAAAACCTCCGGGTTTAAGATCTCACTGTACATGGATTTAGAAGAATAACACTGAGTTTTGTTGAGTGGCCAAAAACCCCGATCGTGCTCATGACCGTCACAGAATTGAAAAGCAAAGGGGAGAAAGGATCTCCCTGTCCTAGCCCCCGGTACGTCCTAAAGTAATTACCATTCTCTCCATTGAGGTTCACACAAACTTTGCCAGTTTGTACTACAAGAGCAACCCAGGAAATCCACTTATCACAGAACCCTTCCTTCTTCAACACATCCCTAAGGAAGCCGCATTGGCAAATTAGAATGTGCCCAAAGAATGCTTTAATCTGTGTCGTTGATTTTGCTGTAAAATGAAGGTATATGTGAATGCTGATATCTGCCTCTCCCCTGGATGAGATGATAGCATTCGAATTCTTGAGGCGTTAAAAGCGATAGGGCCGCAAACTGTTCGAGTTATGAACTTTTACATAGGTCTAACCTGAAGTATACTCACTCAAGCCCATAGACAAGAGCTTTTCCTAACATGAATTCGGCCTAGACATGCAAGTGATGTCCCTTGCGGTGATCGGAAATCATAGCCCCTATTGTATGATCTGACGGTTGCTGCTCTCCTGTAGAAAAAAATGACAGCTGGAGCTGAGCATATAACTGACTCCGCCCATTCCTCCTAGTCACTACACTTGAAGCCTATTGACAAGAGCATATAATTGAGCTGAGCATATAATATGGATCAACGAGGTCCTGGTCGCGCTCCGCAAGAAGTTCACACTGCACAGTCTTGCTCCCTCTCTCCGGCAACCCCGCCTACTGAACGTCCTCCTGTGATGTCGTGGACTGCACACATCCGCCGTTTCCTCGGGCTTCATGTGTGTGGATGCCAAGTTCTCCGACGCGAACTCCATGCGCCGCCTCGCCGTTGACGAGCACGACACAGAGGCCGAGATCTTCGATGCCGCCAACACCATGCTCCATCTCACCACTAACAAGAACGCCACAGAGGACGAGTTCTCCGATGACGACGCGATGCTTCTGGCGCAGTTGCGAGGAATGAAGGTTACCAGGCAGGCAAGCGACCACGGTGGGTGTGTCCATCCGAATGGTAGCGGTCAAGAACTTCACGCATACTTTGGCACCACTGCTACATTTGCGACAAGGTTGCACAACCGACAGTTAGATGTCCTATTCTGAGTCTCCCAAAGGCGTATATATGCTGGCTTCTCAAGGAATGGAGCTGATGAGACAATGTTCGGGCACCTTCTACATAGTGTGTTTAAGCCCCAACTTTCTCCGAGTTTGTCTCCCATTGTTAATATTGTGACTGTGACTGGGGACGCAGTGTCAGCTGATGATATTATGTCTGTTTGCTTGGATATGCCTAGGACAAACGACTTCAAGTTAGGAGGAACTTCACCATAAGGAGAATTCGTTGTTGGTCAATTTTCATTCGATGTGATTTGGCCAGAGTGGATGTCTTTCAGTTAGGTTTCGCCAAAAATAATTTTTCTTATTGTTTTCGCTGTTTGGAGGGATGTGGAGATTATGCATAGGATGACAAACACGCCGACCTTTCGAACATCCACATTGGCTTTCAAGATCACCACAGTTTACGGCCCTAGCTTCGACGTTGAGAAAAGAGCTTTCCTGGATGAAGCCATCGCCGAGGCCCCGCAAGACAATTCCAGGTAGTTGATTTTAGGAGACTTCAACCTCATTTATCAAGCGGCTGACAAGAACAACGACAACCTGAACCTTCGGCTTATGGGACAGTTCCGCCAGGCCCTTACCGCTTGCCAACTCAAGGAAATTAAGTTGCAAAATAGGAAGTACGCCTGGAGTAATGAGCGTCGCGACCCCACTTTGGTCAGGCTTGACCGCGCTTTCTGTAACGCAAAATGGGACCGGACTTTCGACAACCACATCCTCCAGGCCTTGTCATCCTCGCTCTCGGATCACTGCCCCCTCTTGCTCTCCAACCAAAGCGGCCCTCGAAATCCTGCCGCCTTCCGCTTCGATAGTTTTTGGACCAAGATGCCGGGTTTCTCTGAGCTTGTCGCCACTGCTTGGGCTAGCCCATGCTCTCACACGCAACCGGTTCATATCCTCCACCCCAAGCTCAAGCTTACGGCTAAAAGACTGCGCACTTGGAGTAGGGGCCTGTTCTCTAACTACAAGAAAAAACTCATTATGGATCTTGATGTGATCCTACAGCTTGACACCGCTCAGGAGACCCGTTCACTCTCTGATGATGAGTGTACTCTTCGTGCTGCTCTTAAACGCCGAGTGATGGGCCTGTCTGTCCTCGAACGCTCCCGCAAATGGCAAGCCTCAAGAATTAACTTCCTTCGGGAGAGAGATGCAAACACAAAGTTCTTCCACCTAAGGATCAACTCCCGCCGTCGCAAGAACGTCATCCAAAGACTGAAGAAAAATGGAGGTTGGGTGGTCAATCACCTTGAGAAAGCTCAGCTGATTCATGATCACTTCTCCTCCTCTTTGGGGGTGCCTCCGCCACGCCTGCTTGATTTCAACTGGGACGCTCTTGGGCCACCGGCTGTTACCATGGATGATCTGGGACTCCCTTTCTCCGAGGAAGAGATTCGCCTTGCCATCATGGACCTACCTTTCGATAAAGCGCCTGGGCCTGATGGCTTCACTGCAAACTTCTTCCGCTCCTGCTGGCTTATCATCAAGGATGATATCATGGGCATCGTCAACGCTTTCTCTAAGCTCTCGGTCAACAATCTCAGGATCATCAACATGGCCAACATTGCCCTCTTCCCCAAGAAAGACGGAGCCGACTGCATCTCTGACTATAGGCCTATTAGTCTGATCCACATGATCCCCAAGATTCTGGTCAAGGCCATGGCTACTCGGTTTCGCCCCAAGATGAATGATCTTGTCTCCAACTGTCAAAGCGCCTTCATCAAGTCCAAAAGCATGTTCGGGGCGCTGCCCACCGTCTCCATCAGAACCGCACTCCTGCCTTCCTCATCAAACTTGACATTGCCAAGGCTTTCGACTCGGTGCGCTGGGATTACATGATGGATATCCTGCAGCGGGGGGCTTCCCTCCGCGTTGGCGCACCTGGACTGCACTTCTCTTCACGACTGCCTCTTCCAAAGTTCTACTCAATGGAATTCCAGGGTTCGATGTTCTCCATGGACGGGGGATCATACAGGGTGATCCTCTATCCCCACTGCTTTTCGACATTGCCATGGACCCCCTGCCGCGCATTCTTGAGCTGGCCACTGACACGGGGCTTCTTCGTCCGATGACTGGAAACTTCGTCAAGTCCCGCATTTCGCTTTATGCCGATGACGCCGTGATTTTTCTGCGGCCTCTCCCTCAGGACGTCTCCAATATGGCAACCTTACTGCGCAACTTTGGGAGGTCACGGGCCTGGTCACTAATGTGGACAAAATCTCGATTGCCCCGATCCGCTGCACTGACATCGACATTCCGACTACTATACAAGGCTTCCCGGTGACCATGGCTGATTTCCCGCTCAAATACCTTGGACTTCCGCTTTCCCTTGGGCGACTTCGCCGAATCGATATGCATCCTTATTTTGACAAAGCTGCCTCCAAGCTTAATCCCTGGAAGGCCAAATTTCTCAACCGTGCGGGTTGCGATGCTCTTGTCAAGTCAGTCCTCACCTCCATCCCTATCTTCCTCCTTACTGCCAGCAAAGTGACAAGGAAACTCTAAAGGCTTTCGATAAGCTGCAGAGGGGCATGTTATGGGTTGGCGCGGAAATGGCAAGCAGAGTACAGTGCAAAGTCAACTAGGAAAAGGTTTGCCGCCCCAAAGCTTTAGGGGGTCTAGGCATTCTGCACCTTGAGAAATTCTCCCGCGCCTTGCGGCTGCGCTGGGTTTGGTCTGAGTGGGCTGCTCCGGACAAACATTGGGTTGGCTTGGAAACTCCAATCGACTCCTCTGATTGGGAGCTCTTCAACGCGGCTACTAGAGTTACCATCGGTAATGGTATGCAGGCGGGTTTCTGGACGTCCTCTTGGCTCATTGGTTCCTCTCCAAAAGCCATCGCCCCGCTGATTTTCAAAGCTTCCAAACATAAGAAGAGAAAAGTTAAGGATGCTCTCACGGACCTGTGTTGGATCACAGACCTTGTAGTTGATGCCTTCACGCCTGAACACATCTCGCAATTTCTCACTCTGGACCGTGATGGCCAGGATTCCATAGTGGACTATGCATGCTAGTGGTTCTTACAATGCGGGCTCTGCTTACAAGGCCCAATTCATAGGATCCACTACTTGCTCCTTCAACAAGGTGGTCTGGAAGGTTTGGGCTCCCCCTAAATGCCGCTTCTTCGCATGGCTGGCGGTGCAGAATAGGCTTTGGACTTCGGACCGCCTTGCCATTAGGGGATGGCCACACACTCCTCTCTGCCAGCTTTGCAAATGCCTGGTAGAGACGGCGAGGCATATCTTGTTTGAATGTCGCTACTCTCGGCGTGTATGGAGGGTTGCGGCCTCTTGGCTCTCCTGCCTCTCCCTCATGCAGGATCTGGGATCGGGTCGCCCCACTGTCTTGCAATACTGGCACTCCATCGCCGCAACTCCCGCTAACAGCCCCAAAGGCCTTAAGACGGCGATCATCCTTATCACTTGGGAAATTTGGAAGGAGCGCAACGCCAGAGTTTTCAACAATGTCGCCACAAGACCCCCTATGCTTCTTCAGAAGATTAAAGACGAGAGTAGAAACTGGATTTTGGCTGGAGCCAAACATCTTGCAGAATTAGTGCTCTGATCGTGTGGGTTCTGTTTTTTTTTTTTTGTTATGGGTTAGGCCAAACCATGTTTTCTCCTCCTATATCAATATAAGACTTTATCAAAAAATATCAATATAAGAAGGCAAATCTTTTGCGACTTCACAAAAAAAAAGTGGACACCTACTTGGGTACATGTGACTGATGCTCCTGACCCTTCCTTGGTATTCGGACAGTGGGCACTCTAGTTGTGCAAGAGGAAAAGAGATTGTAGCTCATATCCGCTTGGCCGGGTGCACAATGTTCCATACATTGTGGTGCGAGCTCTGGAGCTGCTCGGCCGGGTGGACAATGTTTTTATGTCTGAGTCGCCTTCGATCTGTCTTGCGGGTGAAGCCGGCTGCGACACTACTACCCCCGACAAACACGACTTTGAGGAGGAGCTGAAGACATGCTGTAGCTTCCGCTGGGTCGTAATGCACTTAGAACATTTAGGTAAAGTGAAACTCGGGATTAAATTCAACTTTGAGACATAAAGTACAACCGAAAACAAAATGACAGTTTTTTTGGGTCTTTTGTAAAAAAAGCTAAAATTTGGTGATAAAATAGGCATTTTTCCTGAAATGATTTTGTGCACACATATAGTTTAAGATCTATGTGCGACCATTTTTCGAATTTTTGCCATTTCAACTATGTCTTTCAAATACAGAGTGGCTTAGTTTATTGAAAAAGGTTATATTTATAGAACCGGAGTGAGCGTTGTAACCATTGATAAGAAGTTCATGGGGATTTGCAGCCGGTGTGAACGGACTCCAATAATCTCAAAACCAAGCCAAGCCAATATGTGGTGTGGAGTACAGCTTCGAGTCAATATTGCTATTGTTTGTAATAGAGGAGAGGTATCCAAGACGCTAAGATCTGAACTTGGTGCACGAGCCGACAAGTTCACTTTCTCCCACTCAAGGTCATGTGACGCAGCTTCGCGGAAGACGCGAGTTAGTGGGTCGGTCTGCCTAGATTTGTCCGGCGGCAGTCTCAGATTTGATGTAATTAAAGCTCGAGGTCGATTGAACTGAACTGGCAGCAGCTTGCCTTTGCTTTATTGATAGAAAGAGAGAGAAAAAATACAACCTGCAGAGCTTCAGCCAACAGATAGGCTGAAACCAAATAAACACCAACTCAAAGTGTGAAAACAGAGACTCACTCACTTAAGCTAAAGATCTATGGGATAGTCTGAACTGATGTACCTAGTGCCTCGCAAGGTTTGCCACCTCCACAATGCTTTTAGCCTCATTCTTGAAAATGCGACTGTTCCACTCGTTCCAAATATTCCAGAGGATGTACCTAACCACAAGGCTCCACGTCTATTGGCCGTTATCTTGTGTGGCAGGGTCAATGGGAAGGCCGGATTTTGTGGCGTTCTGGCATGCGAGCATTAATTACGGGCACAAAGAATAACTCACGCTAAATTGCCTCTGAACCAAAATATAAGATGTTTTAGCGTTTTATATATCTAGACATGTTTTAGTGTGTATATTCATCTACAATTTGCACTAAACATAAGGCTAAATACGTATTGTCTAGTAAACAGTAGAATATCTTACCATGGAGGGAGTACATTTTTTTGACAATCAATATCATATACTCCCTCCATCCTAAAATATAAGACGCCCTTTAATTTCGCTGGTCAAACGAGGCATAATTTTGACCGTAATTTGTACATATAATGTACACATAAAATTAGTATGAAGATATATGACATGAAAGAATTTTACAAGACGAATCCAACGGTACAAATTATATATTTTTAATGAATATAATTTATCATATATTAGTGGCCAAAGTTGAGCATCGAAGACCACCATAAAAATAGCGCGCATCGAAGACACATCCCACCAGCAGGTGGTCGATTGTCTCGTCGTGCTGATCGCAGAAAAGGCAGGCAGCGGGCCTGTGGAGGTTGCGATGCTCAAGCCTGTCAGCCGTCCAGCAACGACCCTTCGCTGCAAACCACAGGAAGAAACGACATTTGGTCGGCGCCCTCGATCTCCAGATGTGGCGAGCACCGGCCATGTCCTCCAACCCAAAACAGAGCGTCATGTAGCACGAGCGGGAGGAGTAAGAACCGCTCGAGTCCCACAGCCACTTAAAGGCGTCCTTCTGATCCGGCGTGAGGGCAATGCCGGAAAACAAGTCGGAAGCCCGAAACAACACCTGGATTGCTCGGGCAGGGAGGTTGGGACTGAGGTCCTCAAGCCAAGCGCCCGCAATCCCGTCACGGACCAAGCGAGTCCGTCTCGCTCTAACAGGCACTGCCGGAATAGGTTCGGGACGAGGTCCTTGAGCAGGCCGTCAGGAAGCCAACTATCGGTCCAGAAAAGCGTTGAAGCTCCGTTCCCGAGCACGAAGCGGGTGGCGGCCTCGAAGATGCGACAAACCCGTTGTGGCATTTGCAGGTTGAACTCGCGCCAGGATTTATCTGTGGCCGTACGCTCGAACCACAACCATCTGACTCGCAGGGCCGTGTTCATCCTCCTCAAGTCTAGGATGCCAAGGCCGCCAAGGTGCCGGGGAAGACACACCCGATCCCAAGCCACCAAACAGTGTCCACCATGGACCTGTCTGCGCCCCTTCCACAAGAATCCACGATGGTCTTCTCGATCGCGTTAATGGTCTCGTCCGGGAGATCCAGCGACATCATGGCGTAGACCGGAATTGCCGACAGCTTCGAGCGAATCAGGGCGAGCCGTCCACCTTGGTTAATCAGACCTGCGCCCCAACTGGGTAGGCGGTCATCCAGTTTGTCCACCAAGTACTATAACTGTGCCGCAGTAGGGGGACGCAGCCCGAGCGGGAGCCCGAGGTAGCGGAAGGGAAAGGGAAGGACCCTGCACCCCAGCACCTCCTCCACTAGGCGCTCAGATTCCACTGAACCACGGATTAGCTGAGTCGAGATCTTATTGAAGTTAGCACGAAGTCCCGAGGCTGCCCCAAAATCATCAAGCAACGTAGCGAAGGCGCGCAAGTCTGCCTCCCTCGGACTCAGGAAAGTGACCACATCCTCCGCATAAATGGACGTGCGGTGCTGGCTGCCGGAGGTAGAGAGCCGCGACATCATGCTGAACTCCGTGGCTTTCTCCACCAATCTGTAAAGAACCTCCATGACGAGGATGAAAAGCAAGGTGGAGAGAGGGTCCCCTTTCCTCAAACCGCGCATGTTACCGAAACGGCGCCCAGCTAACCCGTTAAGGAGAACTCCGGTTGAGGTCGTAGACAGCAGGGCGCAAATCCAAGCAATCCACCTCTCACCAAAGCCCATCTTCCGGAGAACCTCCAACAGAAAGGCCCAATCCACCATGTCGAAGGCCTTAGTGATGTCAAGCTTCAGGAGGATAGCTGGGGTAGCCATGCTATGCAACCTCCTGGCCATGCCCCTCACCAACATGAAGTTGTCGTGCAGACATCTACCTCGAATAAACACGCTCTAGTGCGAATCCACCAGCTGCGGAATTACAGGTGCAACTCGCGATGCGAGGACCTTGGCCACCAACTTAGCAAACCCATGGATCAAGATAATAGGCCCTAACTCCCTCACCTCTACCGCCTCCTGTTTTTTTGGCAGCAAAGTGTTAAGGGCTTGATTGACTGCACCGAAGCCCCGCGCATCTAGTCTGTAGAGGGAGCGGAAGGCCTCCATGATGTCTTCCTTAATGATTCCCCAGCAGGCCACAAAGAAGCGGGTGGAAAAGCCATCCAGGCCAGGGCATTTGTCCATGGGCATGGCACGGATGGTCCTCCAAACCTCTTCTTCCGAGAATTCTGCCTCGAGATGAGAGAGATCCATCGAGGGAAAATCCACAAACTCTAAGTCGAGCGAGAACGGCCTGTCGGGCTGCACTCTGAGAAGGCCCTCAAAGAAATCATCCACTGCCGCGGCCTTCCCCTCCTGCCCGGTAACCCTGGTCCCCTCAACTACCAGCTGATCCACCACATTTTTCCTCATGCGGTGAGAGGCATGAATGTTGAATAATTTAGTGTTGCCGTCTCCCTCCTTGAGCCAAAGCAACCGGGAGCGCCGTCTGGCAATCGTACGTTCCAGTGAAGACAGGCCCAACAACTTCTTTTTCAACATAACACGCAGAGCCCTCTCCCCCGGGGAGAGAGCACGTTTATCCATAGCCACGTCGAACCTCGGGATAACCTTGGTAGCAATCAGGATTTGCAACTTGATGCTCCCGAAAAATCTGTCATTCCAACTGGCCAACCTACGAGCGGTTTCCTTCAGCTTTGCCTCAATGCATTTGAAGGGGTTTAACAATCTTGGTGCAGCGTCCCACGCTTCCTAAACCACCTCAAGGAAGCCATCCACCTTAGGCCAAAAGGCCCGGAATTGGAATCTATGGCCCCTGACCCTATTGGGCAAGACGTCAACCACCAGCGGACAGTTGTCTGAAGGCTCCGAGGAGAGGGCCGAGAGGAAGGCAGCATGGAAAGCCGCCTCCCAGTCCAAGGTCGTAAAGACCCTATCGCGCTTCTCCATCGTGGCGTTCTGCCTCTCATTTGACCACGTAAACCGCCTACCATTAAGGTACATCTCCGTGAGCTCCAACTCCGCAAGGGAACGGTGAAAGCGGCCCATCATCCTCCAGTGTAGCCCACCTTGATTCTTATCAGAGTCGTTGAGAATCAGGTTGAAGTCACCTGCCACCACCCACGGACCAACATGAAGGTCGCGGATGTCTGCCAGCTCCGCAAGAAACATCTGCTTTGCCTCCACCGTTTGAGGTCCGTAAACCCCTACAAACCACCAACTAGGTTCCGAGCCCACCGAGATGCTAGCAGTGATAGCGTTAGGCGAATAGTGGGGGTTAGAGATGGAAATGACTGCCGATTTCCATGCCAAAAGAATACCACCATGCGTTCCCACGGCCGGTAGGAAGAAGAACTCATCAAAATCAGGCCCAAGGCATTCACGAACCACGACATCCGTAATGACCTCCATCTTAGTTTCTATGAGGCAAACCACCTATGGATTAGCGGCCGAAACCACTTCAAAAACCGCAAGACGACGTGCCAGCAAGTTCAAACCACGGGCGTTCCAAATGGCAAAGCAAATATCCAGGATCGACATGTTACAACCGAGAGAGAGGGGGGCAGGGGTGGGAGGAACAAATAATCAACTAAACCGCGATCTCCGCAGTCTCATCATCCACCAGGGGGGAGGGCTCAGGCTGCCAGCCGAAAAGACCAATGATCACGTCCATGTGCTCCTGCTGAAGCGGGTGGTCGAAAAGCTCAAGGTAGGCATGCAGTGCCTCATCTCCAATCAGGCCACCCTCGTGTACGATGTCCAACTTGTTGATTAGCACCTTCTGCTACCTCTTGATAGGCGTGCGCCCCGAACCACAAGGAGTACGACCACTGATGTGACGGCTACGGCGAACCGGTCCCGACCTAGCTTGCTTGGCGCGGCCATGCCTAGGAGTAGGCCGGCGCAGCAACGGAGAGATGAGCCTCCGGAGCGTAGCCTGGAACAGGTCGAGGGCGGAGGGATCGCTCATCTCACCACCTGCCTGTGGCACAAGCTCCTACGCATCCACAGCCTTAGGCCCAACGACAACCAAGTCGACCAGGCACACTTCTTCCGGCCCAAAGCCACCCGAGCCAATCAGGTCCAGCACAGGCTGCGAAGGAGTGGGGGGGACGCGATACCCTGACCATATCCTCGTCGCTACTCCAGCCAGCCGACGCGGTCCGCTCTAGTGGGCCCCGCGGCAACCAGCCGTCTCCAGATGCCACCCACCATTGGAGGAGAGAACCAGTCTTTCTAGAAGCGGCAGAAACCAGCTTGACAGCGTCCAAATCCCGGGCATCTTGTTCAAAAACGTCACAAGTGACAGAGTGGTGGGCCTTGCGAGTAGAAACAGCTAAGGGTGTCTCCAATGTTTATATCTAAAGTCACCCATAAGGTAGTGTCGGGGGGTTACCCCCGAGTAGGGTAAAGGCAAGTGGTAAAGGCAACAGTCAGAAGGGAAGTTTGGTCGAGTAGCCGCCTACCCGGTACTTACTACCCGGTCGACTGCTACTCGGTCTTACGAAAAGATGACCAGAAGGAGATATCAAGAGAGTTATGTCCGTTCGAGTAGAAGAGCTGGTCCGAGTAAGATTGGCGGGAATCTACTCGGGCCAGAAGTCAAAGGAGCCGTTCTGACACAGGATCCCGCGTATCCTGGGTCCGTACTTGGCACTATTCAAACTACTGTTCATCTGGGACCGGCCTGCCTGACAGTGACAGTGTGGAAGCAGGCGGTCGCAGGATAAGGGGGCCCTACTCTGTGTTTGGCACAGTGATACCAGACTGTCCCCTTGGTTTTGCCCAACGACTTTCCGGATGCAGCCAAGATTAGGAACCAAAGCTGTCAGCGGGAACTCGGAAGAAGGACGATGTGCACACTATGTCGACACGTGTCCGTGTTTGGACGTATCCGACTGGGCACCATGTATATAAGGTGCCCCGCCGCCTCCTGCGTGAGGATCGCATGCTGGGACACAGGAAACCCTAGATTCTTGACCTAGTTCATCACAAAGAGAGAAGAGTGGCTACTCGGTAGCAAGAACATTGTACTGTGGCTACTCGGTGAGACACCAGAATACATAGAGAAAGGCAGGAGTAGGGGTTTTACCTCCTCACGAGGGCCCTGAACCTGGGTAGATCGTGTTGTTTGCAGTGTTTAGTTCTTACCTCACGCGGCTACTCGTCGCGTGATCCCTCCCCGAGCACCTCCAGCGTCCATCGTTCCCACATCTTTAGCCATCCTATGGCATCTGCCGTGACACCACCACGACAGTTGGCGCCCACCGTGGGGCAACCAGCGGCGCTGGTTGGAGTTTCTGTTCGGACGGGATCTTCTTCAGCGGAGCGCGTAGTCTGTGGCCTTGTCCACAGGTTCGGCTCTTTCGACTTCGTCGCCGACAACGCAGGCGACTTCGGTGGCAAGGCCATGCCGGAGGGCGGCACGGTGATCTCCTTCGGCGCGCACCTCGTCTACGTCGCCACCGTCATCGACCGCGTCTACCCTGAGCTGGTGCATGACGCGGAGGATCCTCCCGCTGTGATCGCTGCTCGCGGAAGGCCCGCGTGCCATTCTGCGAACCGCGATGATGTGATGGTGACCGGCTTGGCGGCAAACGCCGGCGCAGCTGCTACAGGCGCCGCGGCCGTCGTCGAGGACCTTGCTGCATCGAGCGCTGGTGGCAGGACTCACAGGCCTTACGAGAAGGACTGCAACCTCCCTCCCTCCACCACTCCGACTATTCCCGTGTCGGCTAGGCGGAATGGCATGCCGCCTCCCACCGACCTCGAGCTCCTGAGCATGAAGGAGCAGCTCGAGCGGCAACGCCAGGAGCTGCTCGCCGAGCAGGCGGAGTTGGACAAGGTTAGGCTTGAGTTGAGTCTAGACCAGCTTGAGTACAACAGGGCTCACGGCTTCACCCCAGTCACTAGGAGAGCTAGCAGAGTAGGCGCCACGCGGTGTAACCTTGGTGCCGAGATGGCGACAGTTGTAGAGGTTCCTGCTCAGTCCGCCACCGCAAACACCTCCACTAGGCCTAGGTATAGCACACCCGCCAAGACACTTAGAGCTGCAGAGGCTGTAGCTGCCGAGTTGCCTCGTCTCGACGGCGACGCGCGCATTAGGCAGCAAGAGAGGCTCAACGAGTTGGTGTTGGAGGCTGCTAGGCAGAATGAGGAGTTCCGGAAGGCCAACCCGGGTGCTGGAGCTTCGCAGGTGGTGCACTCGCACGCGGCTAGATCTAACGATCAGGCCTCGTCTCCGCACCCCAGCCGCGAGAAGAGCCGCAGCGGACGTTCGGCCAGAGATAGGCAAATGCAGGTGTATGACCCGGCTGCTGCCGCAAGACAGCTTGCTGTGCCGCAGCAGCCCGGGAAGGAACACAACGCTGCAAGAGCAGGCTCTCAAGCCCATCAAGCTCAAAGCCAGGCCCGAGGTGGAGCGCGTCCAGGTCCTTCTCAGCGTCCCGCTGCTCCGCCTACTCGGCAGAGGCAGCAGCCGCGCGCAGTGGCGCCAGTCGCCAACCCGGTGGAGCAGCCTGCAGCGGTGCAGGTGGATAGATATGATGACGGCTACTCGGCCATGGAGATGGCAGGCTATGACATTCTGGACCGTGTTGGCGAGCGCGTGTTGGCGCCTGGAGATGCGAGGCATCAGCTGGACCGGATCAACTTGTCAGCTCGGTTGGAGAACACGCGTCCTCCTGGCCCCGAGTGCTTTGGCCCGCGCATCATGAACGAGCCATCCGTGAAGAACTTTCAGCTCGCAAGGGGCACCAAGAGTTACAATGGCAGCACCAAGCCGGAAGATTGGCTCAATGATTACGTCACCGCAGTCCACATTGCGGGCGGCAACAGGAGATGGGCAGTGCGGTACGTCCCGCAGATGCTAGAGGGTCCAGCTCGCACTTGGCTCAACAACTTGCCCAAGCACAGCATAAATTGCTGGCTGGATTTCTCGGACGCCTTCGTCAGCAACTTCACCAGCACCTACAAGAGGCCGAATAGGCCACAGCAGCTGTCCGCTTGCAGGCAGCGAGAAGACGAGACAGACCGCGAGTACCTTACTCGGTGGAGCACATTGAGGAACACCTGTGAAGGTGTGAATGAAGCCCAGTCCATCACTTGGTTTGCGCAGGGATGCAGGCATGGCAGCATGTTGTGGCAGAGGTTGCAGAGGGAGATGCCAAACACTCTGGCGGAGACCATCAAGATTGCGGATCAGTACGCACTCGGTGATCCTACTCAGCCCCTGATGGACTCCTCTGAGCCGAGAAGAAACTTCAGCAACAGCAAGCGCAACGAGTTCCGCAAGAAGCGCTGGGGTGACCGAATAGATACTCGGTACGACCCTGAAGAGGTGAATGCAGTGACTGTTGGAGCTGGGGGTAGCCAAAGGCAGAAACCTGCTGGAGCCTACGGGCAGAACCAGAACCAGGGCCAAGGCAACAAAAAACCATTCCGTACTCCTCAGTCGGGTAGCGGCAACTCCGAGCAGCCGAGGAAGTTCGTCTTTGACGACATGAAGGATGGCCCATGCAGTTTTCACACTCACCACCCCTCAAGGCCTGCTAACCACACTACTCGGCAGTGCGAGTGGTGGGATGTGATCAAGAATGATGGCTTGTCTTCTCCTCCCCCTCTGCCAGCGGCCAACGCCAATGTGCAGCCTACTCGCGCACCCGCAGCTCGGCCACCAGTGTACCCGAGAAGAGAAAATGTGAACCAAGTGGCTTTAGGAGCCAACCGTCACTTCAACAATGAGAGCTACCGCAACAACAACAACTACAACCGCAACAACAACAACAGAGGAAACAACAACTACCAGGGCAACAACAACGGCAACAATGGGGGCGGAGGCTCCAACCAGTACCAAGAGCACCATGAGAGTTACATGATCTTCACCTCTGAGCCAGTCGACAAGCAATCACAGCACAGGCCTGCCATGGAGGTCAATGCAGTGATTCCTGCTGTCCCTCACTACATGTATTGGTGTGACCAGGAGATCAGGTGGTCCCGAGTAGATCATCCCAAGGTGATGCCCAATCCGGGTAGCTACGCCTTGGTGCTGGATCCTACCTTCCTGGGTTCCGAGAAGAATGTGAGGTTCAGCAAGGTGCTAATCGACAACGGCAGCAGCATCAACATCGTGTACAAAGACACACTCGAGAAGCTTGGGCTGGCCGAGAACATGATGTTGCCCAGCAAGACCACTTTCCATGGTATTGTGCCCGGGATCTCGTGCAACCCGATTGGCCGAGTGTGGATAGATGTGCTATTCGGCACCAGGGAAAACTGCCGCACAGAGCGCCTGCAGTTCGAAGTGGTTGATCATTTGAGCCCTTACCATGCTCTACTCGGCAGGCCTGCTCTGAGCAAGTTCATGGCCTCTACTCATGTTGCGTACCTGAAGATGAAGATCCCTGGCCCCAATGGCATAATTACTATCTCCGGTGATTACAAGAAGTCCATGGAGTGTGCCTCTGCTGGTTCCCAGTTGGCGGAGTCGATGGTGATTGCTGCCGAGAAGAAGAAGATGTATGAGGTGGTGGCTATGGCGCAATCCGCGCAAGCTGGCGCGCAAGGCGTGCCGAGTACCCAACACGGGACCGCATTCCAGGCATATCAGGAGACCAAGAAGGTCCAGGTCGACCCCGAGTTCCGCTACCGCGTAGCCATCATTGGCTCCGGGTTGGCGGAGAAATAGGAAAGCGAGCTCATCCACTTCCTCCGTGAGAATCGGGATGTATTCGCCTGGTCCAACGAAGATCTACCAGGAGTCCCGAGGGAGTTGGTTGAGCACTCTTTACATGTGCGTCCTGACGCCAAGCCAGTGAAGCAGGCTATGCGCCGCTTCGGAGATGAGAGAAGGAAGGACATTGGTGACCAGATCACCAAGCTGCTGATAAGCAATTTCATCATGGAGGTGCTGCATCCGGATTGGCTAGCCAACCCGGTCATGGTCGAGAAGAAGAAGGAGGATCCCAAGGCTGCCACTGCATGGTGCATGTGTGTCGACTACACCGACTTGAACAAGGCATGACCCAAGGATCCCTTCCCGCTACCTCGCATCGATCAGGTGATCGATTCCACTGCTGGTTGTGAACTGTTGTCTTTCATAGATGCCTACTCTGGTTTCCACCAGATCGCACTCAATCCTGCTGATCAAATAAAGACTGCTTTCATTACCCCGTACGGGGCTTACTGCTATCGTGTCATGTGTTTTGGCTTGAGGAATGCGGGTGCAACCTATCAGAGGTGCATGCAGAAATGCTTGCACGACCAGCTCGGCAAGAATGTGCAGGTGTACGTAGATGACATTGTCATCAAAACGAATAAAACACATACTCTGCTTGCTGACCTGGAGGAAACCTTTGCCAACCTACGCAAGTACAAAATGAAGCTGAATCCGAGTAAATGCACCTTTGGTGTCCCGGCTGGTAAGCTACTCGGCTTCCTGGTGTCTAGTCGGGGCATTGAAGCCAATCCTTCAAAGATAAAAGCTATTGAGAGCATGTCTTTGCCAAGATCCCTGAAAGACGTGCAGAAATTCACTGGTTGCTTGGCATCTCTGAGCCGTTTTCTGGGCCGAATGGGCGAGAAGGCCCTGCCTCTGTACCAATTGATGAAGAAAGTGACAAGTTTGTCTGGACTCCGCAAGCAGATGTGGCATTCAACGAGCTGAAAGCGATGCTGGCTAGCGCTCCCATCTTGGCTAGTCCGCTATCCAAGGAGCCAATGCTGCTGTACATTGCTGCGACTAACCGAGTAGTCAGTGTGGTGATTGTGGTGGAACGAGAAGAAGAAGGCAAGAGTGTGCAGCGCCCAGTGTATTATCTCAGTGAAGTGCTGTCCAGCTCCAAGCAAAACTACCCGCACTACCAGAAGATGACCTACGGCGTGTACCTGGGCGCCAAGAAGCTAAAGCATTATTTCCAAGAGCATCCTATCACGGTTGTGAGCTCTGCTCCCATCTCGGATATCATGGGTAACAAGGAGGCGAGTGGCAGAGTAGCCAAGTGGGCAATCGAGCTGGCCGCGTATGCACCCGCGTATGCGAGAAGAGAAGCCATCAAGTCTCAGATTCTGGCAGAATTCCTGGTGGATTGGGCCGAGGTGCAGTATGAACCTCCTGCGCCAGTTTCTAATTACTGGAAGATGCACTTTGATGGCTCAAAGGTGAAGGAAGGCCTTGGTGCTGGCGTAGTGCTTACGTCACCCAAGCGAGACCAACTCAAGTATGTGCTACAGATTCACTTCAAGGCATCCAACAACGTAGCAGAGTACGAGGCAGTGGTGCATGGCTTGCGAGTAGCCAAGGAGGTTGGCGTGCAGCGCATTATATGCTATGGCGATTCAGATCTGGTGGTGCAACAAGTCTCTGGCACTTGGGACGCTCTAGATGCCAACATGGCATCGTATCGCTTCCTGGTACAGTCTATGACTGGATTCTTTGAAGGCTGCGAGTTCCAGCACATTCACCGAGCAGAGAACGAAGCAGCAGACGAGCTGTCCAAGTTGGGATCTTCTCGGCAATCCATCCCGGCGGGGGTTGCCTTAGAGCACTTGAGGAAGCCATCCATCAAGCCCTCTCCCAACTCGGAGTCCATATTTGTTCCTTCTCTGCCAAGTGAGGAATCTGATCCCATGGAGATTGACTGGGAGAATGCTGCAGGAAACCCGGGGACTGCCACTCCCGACTCGGGGACTGCCGTCCTCTACTCGGGGACTGCCATTCCCTACTCGGGGACTGCCATTCCCTACTCGGGGACTGCCACTCATTACTCGGGGACTGTCATTCCCTACTCGGGGACTGCCACTCATTACTCGGGGACTGCCACTCCTTGCTCGGGGACTGCCACTCCTTACTCGGGGACTGCTGTCCTTAACCCGGGGACTGTCGCATTCATTAAGGAAGTCCTTGCCAATCGATCTGGGCTTCAGAGAAGTGCTCCCATCCCTAAAGAGCAACCAGAGGTGCCTGTCCCGATGGAAGTGGACGAACCAGTGTTTCCCATACGGGAGACACCGAGTTGGGCCATGCCCATATTATCCTTTCTAAGGGACGGCACTCTGCGAGAAGATGAAGTGGCTGCAAGACAAATTCAGAGAAGATCCAAGGGCTACACTATAGTCCGAGATGTGCTGCATAAGAGAAGTGCCACCGGCGTGCTGCAACGTTGTGTGGACCCAACAGAAGGAGAAGAAATTCTGGTAGAGATACACCAAGGAGAATGCGGGCACCATGCCTCTTCTCGGGCGTTGGTCAAGAAAGCTTTTCGGCATGGCTTCTACTGGCTCACAGCACTGCAGCAAGCTGAAGACATCGTGAGGAAGTGCAATGGCTGCCAGATGTTGGCGAGTAAGATTCACATGCCTGCTTCCGAGCTGAAAACCATTCCTATCACTTGGCCATTTGCTGTTTGGTTTTTGGACATGGTCGGACCCTTCCAGCCGGCTAGAGGCAACATGACTCACATCTTGGTCATGGTGGACAAGTTCACCAAGTGGATCAAGGTGAAGCCTATTCGGAGGTGCGATGGGGCCACAGCTGTGAAATTCGTGAAGGATGTGATCCTGAGATACGGCTACCCGCACAGCATCATCACCGACAACGGCACAAACTTCGCAGAGGGAGCGATGGTGCGGTTCTGCAGAGATAAGCACATCCGACTAGATGTTGCGTCTGTTGCGCATCCAGCCTCCAATGGACAAGTTGAAAGAGCAAACGGCATGGTACTGGCAGGCATAAAGCCAAGGCTGATGGAGCCACTGCTGAAAACACCTGGGTGTTGGCTAGACGAGTTGCCAGCGGTGTTGTGGAGTCTAAGGACTACCCCTAACCGGTCAACCGGCTACACGCCATTCTTCTTGGTATACGGGGCTGAGGCCGTGTTGCCAATAGACCTAGAGCATGACTCCCCCCGAGTAACCCTCTACACTGAGGTGGAGGCGAGAGAAGCTCGAGAAGACGACGTTGACCTGCTTGAAGAAGCAAGAGAGCTGACTCTGTCAAGTTCGGCTATCTACCAGCAAAACCTGCGGCGTTATCATAGCCGAAAGGTGAACCCAAGGGTTTTCCGAGAAGGAGACTTAGTCCTTAGGCTTGTGCAGCGCACAGCCGGGATGCACAAGCTGTCTCCTCCATGGGAAGGGCCTTTTATTGTGAGCAAAGCGCTGCACAACGATGCTTACTATCTTATAGATGCGCGCCCACCACAGGCGAACAGGGCAGATAAAGCTGGAGAGGAAACCAAGTGCCCTTGGAATGTAGCTCTACTCCGTCGTTTTCATTCGT
Organism: Alopecurus myosuroides; assembly: GCA_028641055.1. Classification (NCBI taxonomy): domain Eukaryota; kingdom Viridiplantae; phylum Streptophyta; class Magnoliopsida; order Poales; family Poaceae; genus Alopecurus; species Alopecurus myosuroides. Next base: position 3,351,857 of record CM054057.1, read on the forward strand.
GAGCAAAGATGTGTATGTACCCTCTTATCCGAGTTGAAATTCTATTCTGCAATCTGAAATTGATCTCGGGGACTGCCCTCGTCCAAAATTGCTCTAAGTGTTTCTACTCGGCTTTACCTTTTGCCTATTCGGTTGCTCTACTTCAAAATTCAAAGGTACATTGAGTACTGTGTTTAAACCTACATGCCAACTCTTCGACTTTGCTGCCGTCCGAAACCCGGCTTCATGGCAAGCAAGAGAACAAGCAAAAGGTCCATGAGCACAAGAAAAATTACTAAGGAAAGGAAGAGTGCAGGAACCGAGTAGGGTGCCTTTACTACTCTGTGTCTTATCTTTTCGGCTAAGTGGTGGGCTGCGTTACTATGATTGTTTCTAAGCGGCTAAGTATTTGCAGCTCTACTCTTTAACTCTTGTGACTCGAATACCAAAAAAGCAACAAGTTGCGGGTAGAGCTGAGACGAAAAGAGAGAGTGAATAAGAAATGCAACTCGGGGACTCGCATGATAACGCAACCCGGCATCCAGCCCAGGCTGAGCAAATTGATTAAGTCGAAAATAACAAGTGGGAATAAAAATGAGTAGCAACGAAATAAATAGTCTAATACATTTGCACCCGGCATCCCGGGGATCTGATAAGTGTTTGAGAAATAAAGCTGCAGGATAAACTCAGGTCGAGGCGGCGTTCTCGGTGCTAGCCTTAGCTGCCTCGTCTTCGGTAGTGGCAGTGGTTGTGTCCGCCTCTGCGCTGGCATCAACAGACTTCGCTGCTTCGTCCTCGGCGTTGGGCTCGGTGGCTACCTGGTCCGAGGTGGCTGTGGCCACCGAGACGGGCGTTGTCGCGGAGGTGGAGCCGCTGGCTTGGGCGCGAAGGTTGACGGTGTCGTCAAGGGCAGCTCCTGACGAGGTGCCGAACTCGAGCGCGGAGGTGTCGATCGACATCTCCACGTTCTCGTCCTCCTCATCGCTACCCGCGATGACCGCGGCCTTCCCCTTCCCGTCCTTGACAGCTGGAGAGTCGAAGTAGCTCAGGTCTGGCTCATCGGTGTCCGTCTCCTCGTCTTCATCCTCCTCCTCGCCCTCGTCCACCTCGGTGTCGGGCTCGGTGAGGCCGTCGATGAAGGTTGCAGTGTCAGCATACTGAGCGACCTCGTGAGCAATAACCTGGCGAATAGCCACGCAGTCGGGGTCCTTCTCCCACCTGGAGTCTCGGCGCATCTCGCGGATAATCTGCATGTTCAGGTTTTCGTACCAGGTGGTGACGAAGAGCAGCATCATGTCCGCACCTGCCCGAGCTCCCGAGGCGCGCCACTTCTTCAGTTCAGCTTTCACGCGCTGCAACTTCAAGGCAAGTCCGGAGATTGTTGTCGGCGCGGAGTCATCAGGCCAGAAGACGTTGTGGATCTGGAAGGCGACGCGCACCAACTCGGTGCCCACGCCCGCTAGCCGCGGACACTGGCTCTGCATAATCAGGATACTTTCCTCGATTTCTGCTCTGGTGTCCAAAGGCTCACCCTTCTCAGCACGAGCTGCTCGGACCTTTTCTAGGGCGGGCACGCTAGAAGATTCAAGGTTGGGAAAGATTCCTGCAAGAGCTATCGAGAAGATCAGAAACAGTAACAGAGTGAAAGCGTAAAACGAGAAGCAGAGAAGAAAGGCGCAGCCGAGTAGCGGAGAAGCTGAGAAGAGGGAGCACTTACTGTTCAAATCATGGCGCAGCCCTAACAGCTGGGTTTTCCATGTTTCCTCGTTGGATATATGCTTCTCTTGGATCAAGCGGAGCTCCTCTAGCTGAGTGAAGAGCCCAGCGTTGCTCTTCGTTAGCACCTCACACTCCTGTTTGAGGGTTCTCTCCCTGGACTTGGCTGCTGCTTCGCTCTTTGCCTTCTCGGCGATTACTCTGTCCCTTTCGGCACCAAGATTGATAGCATCCCGGAGCGCAGTCTGCAGCTGGACTTGGAGCTTCTCCATCTCAGTAGTGTGCTCTTTCATCAGCTCGACGGCCTGGCCGGACAACTGCTGCTTCACCTCAGCAGGTTTAAGGCAATCCTGATGTTCTTCAACAAACTTCTTATGATCTTCTGCGGAAGGCGAAGCACGGTTAGCAGAGAAGCGAAAGAAAGAAACACAGGAAAAGCCGAGTAGACGGCAACGTACCTTCCAATCTCTTGATGGTGGCCTGGCCACTCTCGACGAAGGCACGGCAGTTCTCGTGCTCGTCAGTTAGGGCCTTCAGTTTCCCTGCAGAGTAAAATCAGTTAGCGCAAAAAGCAAAAGCGGGCGTAAACACCAAACGCAAGAACCGCGCAGCTAGAAGCGTACCTTCAACTTCAGACAGCCTCAGAGTGCTGTTCATCACTTCCTTGTCGGCTTCCTCGGCAATCATCTTCTCTTTCTCCAAGGCGGCAATGCGCCTCTTGGCAATGGCGTGGTTCCAGAGTAGCCGACGATGCATGTTGGTCCGTTTCAGTACGCTGTTCTGAGAAGCAAAAGAAACAAGAATCAGGCAAAGTACTTGAGATTCAACCCGAGAAGGTGGGAGAGTGCCCGCCTACTCGGCCAGAATCTCGGGGACTGGGTGATGGATAAGGAAAAGAAGAAGAGTAGAAAAGAAGTGAAAATGCAACTCGGAGAGGATGAATAGGAACTTACCGCGTAGGATTGCTCGAGGTCTTCGGCGTTCTTGCGGTGGACAAACATCTTGGCAGCAAGTGTAGCAGAGGTGGTCGAGACAGTCATGGGTTTGTAACCCAAGTCCACCTTGTTCCAATCCAGACGCATATGGTCGATGTCGCCCAGATCGATGCCGTTCCAATTGGGGTTGCCGAGAACTTTGCTGTCCCACTTGGCGTCGATGAAGCCGATCAAGTCGAGTACTTGCTCGAGGCTCTAGGACGTTATCGCCTGGTCTTGAACTCCCCGAGAAGCAATGGAGATGGACTTGTCTTGATTTGGGGCCGGGGGCCTGGAGTCCACTGCCACGGCTTTCCTCCCTTTCTGAAGAGCAAGATTCCGGTCCTTGGGGGAAAAGCCGACCTGGTGCTGATGGCTAACCTTCACCATGTAGTCAGGGTAGCAGGGCTGATCAGCTGCAGCGGCGGCGGCAGCAACCGCGTTGGGATCGCGAATAACCAGCTGACTGGACTGGCCAGTTGATGTTGGCGGCGGCATGTCGGCAGCCAGCTTCTTCGTCTTCTCCTTCTGGGCAGTTGGCTTCGCGGCGATTGGCTTCTCGGTTTTCTGCTTCTCGGTCTTCTTCCCCTCAGCCTTCTCCTGCTCGGCGGCTTTCTTCTCGGCTGCCTCCTTCTCTGCAGCATCTTAGGCACTCTTCCTTCTAAGCGGCCTGGCCGGAGGGCTGGGTGCAGCCTCGGTTGTCTGCACCAAGGAGGAATCAGGCTGAGCGCTACCCTGATCTGTTGGTGGCGCCAGGGGCGCGCTATCCGGTGCGGCGTCTGGCTGAGCGCTACCCTGCGCGGCATCAGGTTGCGCGTCGCTCAATGGGTACTCCTCTGTCACGGTGACTTCTTCTACCCGCTGCTCGGCAGCGGGATCCGGCTGTGAGACATCCATTTCTTCTACCCGCGGCTGGGCCGCGGGGTCTTCTTGTCCAGCAGCCCCTGTTGCTGGCTGCTCTTCTCCTTCTTCCTGCCGCTCAAGGGCGGCGTCGTGGTGCATCTCGGTCTCTTGATCTTGGTTCTCCTCGGCGGTGTTGGCCGGAGGAGAAGGTGGCTTCTCTTGGTGAGCAGCGGCCTGCGCCTCCTGCTCGGCGCGGGACTGCAGCTCTGGCTCGATGTTTTGGGCATTGCTGCCCTCGGTTTGTGCGTTGGCGGTGTTGTTCTCATCGCCGTCGAGGTCGATTAGATTGTCGACATCGATGGCGGCCTTCTTCTGGGTCTCGGTGGACGCAAGAGCGGCGTCCGCGTCCAAGGGGTCTCTGAAGGGAAAATTGTGTTCAAAAGCAAGAAGAGGGCAGAGGAAATCAAGAGGAAACAGCGAAGCAAAAAAGATTGGGAGTCAACCGAGAAGAACGGAGTAAACAGAAGCGTGCAACCGAGAAGGAACTTACCCCTTGCGGCTAGGGATCTGTGGTCGTTTCCTCTTCACGATTTTCTTAGTCGTCTTCTCGGTCTTCTTCTTCTTGGCGGGAGGTTCTTGGGCGCCACTACCTGTCCGTTTGCGGGTGGCAGGAGCGGCAACTGCAAGAGGCTTGACGACCTGGGCTGCCTCGTCCTCATCCTCATCCTCGTCTTCGCCGCCAGCATCAGCGACATCTGTGAAATAGAAAGGAAGAAAAGCACTTCAGAAGCAGAAAGCGATTGGTTTGCGCTGCTCGCGGTCAGAGGGGATAAGTTCAATTACCTTCAACTTCATCCTCGGACCAGTCACGAAGGGACGATTCCGCGGGAGGATCACCCGCCTGGGCGGCGTCAGAAGGATCGAGCTGGTCCGTGGTCTCGAAGGAGGCCTGGTCATCTTCCTCTCGCTGAGATGACCAGTTGCCCTCGTAGCGCTCACAGCTCTCAGCAAGCTGGCGGTCGAGGACCTGAAAGACAGAGAAACATTGCAAATTAGCCGAGTAGCGTGAAGGCATTCTACCCGGATGGGCGTGCAAACACAAAGCACACTAAGCCTAGGGAAATTTGCTAAGTGTCCTACTCGGCAAGGCGTGCAAACAACAAGCACATTAAGCCTAAGTATTTCTCCTAGGTAAGCTACTTGACAAGGCGTGCAAACATCAAGCATATCAGGCCTAAGCAGTACTGCAGCGTGCTCTACTCGGCGCAGAATGCAGTTGCTAGTCGCAGCAAGGAGAGAAGGCTATCTACTCGGATTACGTATATACTGGAAGCAGAGTAAGGAGAACGTACCCGTGGAATCGGCTTCGTGCGGCTGAAGGGGATGAACCCATACTGCCAGTTATCTCGGAGGCCTGTGGTCAGGATGGACCTTGCGTGCGCGGCGACGTCCGCGTTGCTGAGCTCGAACGTGGTCGTCCGAGTGCAATCGCGGGGGCCTCCCAAGTAGCACATTGGGTGGGAGCGCTGCTGCAGAGGCAGCACCCGGTTCCGGATCCAGCAGGCGACGGGATCATCGCTCTTGAGGCCCTCTCCGATTAGCTCAGCGAGCCGCTCCTCCATCTGTACTGCGTTGCGGTCGTTGGAGGGCTTCGTCTTCCAATTCTGCCCGGATGGAGCTCGGTTGCTCCAAGCAGGCAGATTGATGCGGTCAGTTACCTTTCCTCCCTTCGTGGCGGGGATATTCTTCACGTAGAGGAAGGATTTTTGCCACATACGGACGGAATCCAAGCCCTTGATGCGAGGGTGATTGGTTCCCGTTCGCTGCACCATCATGGCGCTGCCGGTATCGGTTACCCGGCTGCCAGCGGCCGCGCCGTCCTTCTTCCCTGTGCTCTGCTGGCGGAGGTGGAAGTACTTCAACCATGTATGCACCGTGGGGCGGACGCCAAGAAAGGCCTCGCACACCACTGTGTGATAGGCGAGGAAGACGACAGCATTTGGGGGGAGATGATGCATCTGAACACCGAAGTGGTCCAGAAAGGAGCGGAGGAAATCGGAAGCCGGCAGGCCGAATCCTCGCGCAAAGTGCGCGAGGAAGACGACATGCTCGCCCTCCCGCGGGGCCGGAACGATTTCGCCGTCGGACGGCCGACACTGAACACCAGGAGGAACCCTCCGGGTGTTCACGAGCGAGGAGCAGTCGTCGACGGTGACATCAGAACCAGCCCAGCCGGCGCGAGCAGCCATGGCACCGAGTGAGAAAGCGGTGGAAGGTTTGGAAGAGCCTGATGGAAAGAATGAATCCGCGGCGGCACAAAGAGTTGCGCGGCGGCGGAGAAGAAACAGAGAGGCGAAAGAGGAAAGTACGGAGGAAGGAGAAGAGGAAGTTACCGATGGGGGTATTTATACCCTCTCCTCAGATTACCGTTACCATCGGGGTAGTGGGATCGATCATGGCCATAACTCTCGTGTGGTGGGGCCTGTGGCCGGTTAGAAACGCACGCAAGCGCGGAACGCGCGCGTAACGGCCACAGTTGATCCCACGACCAGATCGTGGGTTTTTAACTGCGCTTGATGGGACATGACGAGCCGGTAGGCCCACTCCGTGAAAACTGGGCGCGTGGCACGTCGTGTCCTGGGCAGCGAGACGTCGGGGTCGCGGATGCTTGACACATGTCCAGTTGCAGCACGGAAGGCTGGATTATGCTCTGCGCTGCAGAGACTCTGCTTGAGAAATTATCTAAGACCTTTTACTCGGACACAGAGAAGGAGACTAGCCCTATTCGGAAGAAAAGAGACCCAAGGCACTTTCCAGAGTGCTACTCGGAGGTTTCACTCGGCATCTTGAGGCTCAACGGTGGTGTTGCAAAGATTGGTTTTAAGCTGGCAGAGCCTAGTGAACGAGTTCGCAAGACTCTACCAGCTTCGGGGACTGCTGTCGGGGGGTTACCCCCTAGTAGGGTAAAGGCAAGTGGTAAAGGCAACAATCAGAAGGGAAGTTTGGTCGAGTAGCCGCCTACCCGGTACTTGCTACCCGGTCGACTGCTACTCGGTCTTACGAAAAGATGACCAGAAGGAGATATCAAGAGAGTTATGTCCGTTCGAGTAGAAGAGCTGGTCCGAGTAAGATTGGCGGGAATCTACTCGGGCCAGAAGTCAAAGGAGCCGTTCTGACACAGGATCCCGCGTATCCTGGGTCCGTACTTGGCACTATTCAAACTACTGTTCATCTGGGACCGGCCTGCCTGACAGTGACAGTGTGGAAGCAGGCGGTCGCAGGATAAGGGGGCCCTACTCTGTGTTTGGCACAGTGATACCAGACTGTCCCCTTGGTTTTGCCCAACGACTTTCCGGATGCAGCCAAGATTAGGAACCAAAGCTGTCAGCGGGAACTCGGAAGAAGGACGATGTGCACACTATGTCGACACTTGTCCGTGTTTGGACGTATCCGACTGGGCACCATGTATATAAGGTGCCCCGCCGCCTCCTGCGTGAGGATCGCATGCTGGGACACAGGAAACCCTAGATTCTTGACCTAGTTCATCACAAAGAGAGAAGAGTGGCTACTCGGTAGCAAGAACATTGTACTGTGGCTACTCGGTGAGACACCAGAATACATAGAGAAAGGCAGGAGTAGGGGTTTTACCTCCTCGCGAGGGCCCTGAACCTGGGTAGATCGTGTTGTTTGCAGTGTTTAGTTCTTACCTCACGCGGCTACTCGTCGCGTGATCCCTCCCCGAGCACCTCCAGCGTCCATCGTTCCCACATCTTTAGCCATCCTATGGCATCTACCGTGACACCACCACGACAGGTAGGGTCCATCATTTTTGCTATAGCATGTCAAAATTCCTCCAATGTTTAAAGTATCTTCATGGGTCTTAAGGTGGAGCCCACCAGCCATTTTTTTCTTATATTCACAGCTGGTTTGGGTGTGTTCACGTGAAAAGAGGAGGAGAGAGAAGCTGTGTAGGCCTTTGTTGTGCGTTGGGAGGTGAGGAGAGAGAAGTAAACATTTTTTTATTTCTTATGGCCTGGCCACACCGGTGTGGTCGACCGTAACAAAAAAATTCTTAAGACCAACGATCACAATGCTTATTTCTACATGCAGTCGACCATAAGGCCTTATGGCGAACCAATTCACCAACGAGCTAACAGCGCTCGCGTTGCTCCCAGGCGGGGCGGCACGGGCGAAACCCTAGTCGCCGCCGCCCCACACCCCCTCCTCCCCATTCACCCGCCGCCGCCGGAGGAAGCCACCGGGGGCACAACCCTCCGAGTGGTGGACGGCGGCCGGCGGATCCTCGCCTCCTCAGCACAAACGCGACGGGAGGCCTCCGGCCAGATGCGTAGGTCGGCCCTGGACGGCTTGCGCGGACGGCGGAGCACGGACGCCGGGGCGGCGGCCCTGATTCTTTTGGCGGCGGCTAGTGGCTAGGTCCGTGTGGGCAGCCGGCGCTGGCCGGGGTGGTGGCGCCGCCGATGGGATCTGGGGTGGCTCGGCCATGGTGCGACGGCCGCGTGGCTGCGGCGGCTCCATCGGCGTGGCTCCCGGGCGGCGCGGGATCCTCTGTCTTTGGCGGCGGGAGGCGTGGTGCTAGGGACCGTCGGCGGCAGGGCTCCCGGTGGAGGCGGATGCGGAACCCCCCGCAAGTTCCCTGCTGGGAGTCGTTTCGCGGTGTCGGGGCTGCGAGACATCAGAATAAAGGAGGTGGTCCTTGGGTTTCCCATCGCGCGAAGATGAAGATCCTGATGTAGGTTCTCTTTGATCAAGCCGGGGTGTCGATCCGAAAGGCTCCGCCGGCGAACTCCCATGGGCGTCGCCTGAAGATTGCTGGATCGGTGGAATTCGGTCACAATGCTCAGTCATCGAAGGTGAGATTGGAGGACTAGCAACGGTGTTCGGAGTTTTTGCATCGATTGGGAACTGGCTTGGAGTTACAAGATTCGTGGCTGCCGTATGTAAGAGGGGGCGACAACATGCGTGAAATCCAAAGTCCTACCTTACAGGGTGAAGCCCAAGGTCTGGCCTTAACTGGTTGTGCATGGCACTGGTTTTCTTGGAGCCGTTGTTTTGAGAGCGAGGATTATCTTCAGGGTGAAAACCTAAGGTCTGGCCTTAATTGGTTGTGCCTGGCACCGTTCTTCTTGGAGACGTTGTTTTCGAAGAGATGGACATCAGTTGTTGTTAGGTGGTGGTTGTGCGGATACCGCGAGGACTGTAACTCTGTAGCGGGACTTTTTCTTTTTATTTCTTCTTTTTATTATCTTTCGGCTGTGTGCATCCATTGCGTTGTTGCAGAGGCCGGGTATAATTTGTATCTCCGCGATATTAATATACTTCCCTTTATCAAAAAAAAATAAGGCCTTATGGCCTGGGCTTATTCATACATTGGAGACGCCCTTAGCCTTATGCGGAGAGAGGATAAAAAAATTGTAAATAAAAGTTCAACATGCATTTAATGCAACCCAGATCCTATGAAAGTCGTTGGGTTTCAATTAATCCGGCCGAGCACCCGATGGAACAATATTAAAATTTGAATGGCATCGTCCTTATATATGACAGCAGGCAGCCCGTAGAGCTGACCAAACTCACATCTCATCTCCATGCCCAACAGACAGCATCCACATCTCATCTCCATCCCTGCAGTTCCGCCATACGTCTTTCTACTCTTTGAGCGGATTGGGATCGTCTTGACCATCACAGACCTCACAGCTGGAATACTGAGCTCGAGCACTTACGTCTCCAAATTCGAGTGCGTGAATCGTGATGGAGGGCTCCGACCGGAAGGAGGCCTCCTGCTACGAACAACGATCGCCGTCACGGAGGCGGTCAATGATCAGCCTGATCCTGGACGACTTGTTTGGCTTCACAAGAGACAAGGGTCGTAGTGTACCATGGGAATCCTCGTTCTCCGAGACCGACTCCAAGGAGCTTCTCGCCATCGAGCCCAAAGAGCTCCACTTTCTCTGTACGACATCTCAAGGCCTGAATACTCCATGTTGGTATACCTTTTTAATTTGGTGTTGTTAGTGTTCTTTTCTCAAGTATGTTTTCCAAGGAAAGAATAGGGTGCTATAACGTTTGAGCAAGGTACCCCTATTTTTTTTTTGATAAAAAGAAGTATATTAATATCACGGAGATACAGATACCGCTATTTGGCAGCCATGTACAATTACTCGCTGTAGTGCCGAAACAGCGGGCTTGTCATAGCAAACTATTTCTTTCCTTTAATTTATCTTACTGATGTTGGTGCGCTCCTCGGTCTGGGCTGCAATTTAATTAAGCCAAATATCCTCTGACTTCTTCTTTAAATGTTACAGTTGAGATGAACAAGAGGATCTCATGCTCTATGCAGCTGACGAACAAAACAGATGACTACATCGCCTTTAAGGTAACTTGAAACTACTATTACGTCATGGGTTACATTTTTAATCTTCCTCAGAGCCCAGTCCATCAGACAATTCAAAAAAAAATTGTAATGTAATTAATTAATGCCAGATCTGGTGAAATATTGTGCTTGTTAGGTTAAAATTACTAATCCGACGAACTACATGGTGCTGCCTGCCAAAGTCTCCATTGTGCCACCACGGCTCACCTGCGGTATAATCGGTACTGTTAATTTAAATACCCATCCAGCATAGTCATTGGAATATTCTGTTACTTAAGTTTGCACAAAAACTTACGTACAGCCCCTGTGATTTTCTAGTTACAAGGAATGCACAGACAAAAGCACCGCCACACATGCAGTGCATGGACGCTGTTCTCGTGCTGAGCGCTGTGGTGAATGAGACAACACCAGTAGGGGATATAACTGACGAGATGGTACTTGACATTCTAATGTATTTTTGTTGGTGTATTATGTTTTTCAACAGTCCTAACAAGTGAACCTTGCGTAGTTTAAAACAGATTCAGGTAACGTAGTGAATCATGTGAGGCTCAAGGCTCTCTGCATACAACCACCTCCACCGCTATCTTTTGTGCGGGAGGGATTGTCTGAAGAGGGTTCGTCCTCTCGCCCTTCATATTCAGATGGACGAAACATAAATTGTGAAGATGTGAGATCTCTAAATTTCCGTTGTTTGTTATTACATGCTAAAGATGTGATTGATTGTTTTCTAGCTGAAGCTCTAAGTTACAAGATACCTTGTTCATTTTGATCTACTTTTGTTATTGGCATGTCCTTACTTTAATTATTGGTCATTCTTTCTAGTTGTTTCAATGATTTTACAATCCGTATTGACTTGTTGTTAAAAAGCACTCACATTTTGTGTCTACCAATCTAATCAAAACTCTAGTGGTCGAAAACCATCCGCATGCCCACCTGCACCCGCATGTTCCAGATCCACTCTGCCACGACCACATAAATTTGCATCTGAATTTTTCTCTCCTCTGTTTCGCACATAGGCACTAGAGAATAATACATTCCACCGTGACAATCATCCTGAGACACAAAAGATTTACATGTCCCCCAAAAGAAATATTACACAACATGTATAGTCGAGGACAACAAGCCAACAGTTCCTATTTATGCAATGTCACTCCTCCATCGTTGATTCCGCTCTCTTGTTTTTTTTTGGCCTGGTGGTAGTGATTGTTAGCGGGTTATGGATTTCACTCTCACATCGTGCCTTATGGTTCTTACTTACCATACCTGCACCCCAACCCCGTGTGAACAAACTAATGATAGTGGTTGTGAATTATTCAACAAATGCCACACACACACACACTACTTCAGTTAATGTACTACTACAAAATAGGCTGACAACATGGGAAGCAGGTTGTGATATCGGCCAAAGCTTTCACTGTTTTCAAAAATAGCTTCTAGTTTTTATAAGGGTCATGACTAGAATTGATATACATTCTTTCTCTATTAAACAATGGGTGATTGGAAGTGTAGTTAGAAAGGTAGTCACAATGAATGCTATTAGGAGTGTGTACAATTGCCTTATAAAGTTTACACTTTGAAGCTTTTTGAACAGGTTCAGTCACCTCGACGGAACAAAACATAGTTCCATATTTACACAAATATCTCGCTATTGATAGAAAAATCACCTCCGCCGAAAGAATAGCTTGCATTAATGAGGCACCAAGTATAAAGTACCAAACACGAGGTTGGATTTCTGTTGATTTAGGGGTATTACCTATTAATTTTTCTCCAGGTTCTTGTCGTATTCCATAATATTATTTTATCTCTGCACTATATTTATGGAATTATTACAGTAGGATCGTAAAACAGTTACATTGTAGTGCAACACTGAAAATGTTGGAAGTTTACTCGGATTTGTCTTTGTTTACAAGTTGTATTTGATAAAATCTTCAAGTTAACCCAATGGTGCTATTTAAATTGTATGATTATGATGCCTCATTAGTCCATTTACTTCTTTATGCAGAAACAAGCCCCATTACATTGTTTGACTTTCCAACATTTGAAGAACATCACAAATAACTTTTGTGATGAAAGAATACTTGGTAGAGGTGGTTTTGGTGTGGTGTATAAGGTAAGTTTAAAGCTTGTTTTCCCCTCAGAAGTACAAACCATACATGACCACGTAACACATATATCCATATTAACAATACACTTTAAATAGGGAGTGCTAGAGAACGGCGAAGTCCTCGCGGTGAAGAAGTTTGTGCAGTCAATTTCGAGCTCACAAGACCAATTTGAGAATGAGGTTAATCTTCTTAGAAAATTAGAGCACACAAATATTGTGCGACTAGTAGGTTTCTGCTATGAAACACAACCTTTGCAAAGGCACCACGAAGGAAAATTTATTTTTGCTTGGGACATTGAATGTTCACTTTGCTTGGAATATATGCCTAATGGAAGTCTTGAGAAGTACATATCAGGTTTGTTTCTAGTTTTCATCTCTCCTTGAGACTGTAGTCATTTGACCATAGTTTCTTAATCCATGTTCTTATAAATGAAAAAAAAAATGAGAACTTATAAAGAAAATTTCGAAGTTCTTCCATATATAGAGGACACCAAAAATCACTAATTTTAATACTAATGATGTTTTTCATTTACAAATACAGGTCCATCTTCCGGACTTGATTGGCACACACGCCTGAAAATAATCGAGGGAGTTTGCTATGGTCTGCAATACCTCCACGATCAATCCGATGGTCCTGTTATTCACCTGGACCTAAAACCTGCAAACGTATTGGTGGATGAAAATATGATACCAAAACTTACAGACTTTGGTCTATCAAGATTATTTGATCAGGAAAAAACTATTCACACTATAATTACTCGTGGAACTCTGTAAGTGGACCACCTTTTGATTATGCATTTTTTTTCATTAGTTCGTGTAACATTTTTAATTTACAATTTTTCTAACACTTCATATTCATCCAATCATGATAACTCAGTGGTTATATGCCGCCAGAATACGTACGAGGTATTATCACACCTATGTCGGACATATTCAGTTTGGGTGTATTAATCATGGAGGTAATAACGGGGCATAGGGACTACCCGGATGATATTAAAACGTCTTCTGCGGAATTCATTGAACTTGTATGATAAATCTAAACTTCTTAGGTCCCTTTTCCTATACCATGTGAGTGCCATTGCATAGTAATGTTCCATATGTGTGTTATGCTTTCACAGGAACTTCAGAAATGGAAAAATGTGCTGCTAAACCAACCAGGATATACATCTCTCGAAACAGATTGCAAACAAATAGAACTATGCATCCAAATAGGTCTACTTTGTGTGAATCCCGAACGGACGAGAAGACCTACAATGAAGAAAATTATCGATATGCTTAAAGGCTTGGAGTGTACGAATTGGTATATTATCAACGAGGTAAGTCACTTTCAGCACATGTATCATAACTTCAGGGTATTGTATAGCATAGAATCTACCTAGTCTCCTTTCCCTGCCCTACACATTACATTTATAGATTTCTACTTACAAAGGTAGTAATGTTAAAACTTCCAATTACGTTCACATTAGTCGTAGTAACCTAGTCGGGGAGACTAAGCTATGCGCTTACTTCATATGTTGTATGGCATTTTGTAGCTCGAACTCGCATCAGAAAAAAAAATTGTCGCTGTAGGCTGCCTAAATGAATGGTTTCCTAAGTCACTAGGGTTCCAAAAGGTAAATGGTACCCTAAGTCCAAATTATTTTAGTTTGAGATAGTTTAAAAGTTCTAGGACCAAAGTTGCACTTGGTAAAGTTCAAGATCTAAAATTGCCATTTTTTCCTAGGTAATATGGGGCTGCTTCAACTGTGTTGATGCAATACTTGCAACATTTGTGCTAAATACCACCACATATATCAAGAGAATGTATAATCCACTACACCACAAATTTCTATTTATATTTGCAAATCGGAGACAGCACAGATGTTTAAAATGGTAGCTTTAGAAAACTGGCGAGAGTATATATCACGCAAAATTTAACCAGTTTTTTTGTCCATTCCAGTTATCAAGCCATGACAACCAGGTTGACATGTAGTTGCCACAACGTCTATTTCTTCGGACTTCCTGGTATGTTACTTTAAATAGCATCGCATGATTAAAAATTATATGAAGAAATCGATGCAAGTCTATTTTAAATTTGCTTCAAGTGTTCCGCTGAGCTTCCGATCTTTTTTCTTATTCTTAGGCGTTAGAAGTGGCGTTTATGCTCGCTGGCCGATTATGCAGGCTTTCAATTTGCTTGTTCTCTGGTCCGAGTTGCAGCTAGTGTACGTATCTTAATTTGTGTAAGTCCCTGGAGAAATATGCAGTGCCGTGGACACGGTTTGGACAAAAGGACATCATGTGTCTTTACTAGTAACATCGTTATCTTGTAGGGAGAGAAAGCTGCACACATTTTTTATACTTAAACGGCATGAAAGGTTTTCTTGTTGTACTCCCAGAAGTTTATGTTGGTTTTTAGATAAAATGTGGTGCCAAGGAAAAAACATTACGCAGTGCTCTCGCATAGCGTACACAGGGTTATTCAAGATGTCTATACGTAACATCATTTAAAAATTATGTAGAGAAATTATCAGGAGGACAAGACCCGTTCTTGCTTACTTATCAAAATTATGTAGAGAAATTTATCATCTATTCTATTCTATCTATCCATCCATCCATCCATTATATACTAAAAGCGATATATATACGGATGTCTAACAGAGCGAGCACGTTCGTCCGCATCATCTAAATTAATTTAATCTGTTAGATCTAAAATATATGGCTGAGATTGGAAAAAAACTATCTCCCGAACTGATGTTAGAGAAAACAACGCCAAAACGGTCATCTCCCTCCTTGACAGTCTCGAGGAACGCAGGGCTCTCAATAACCTTGAACGGGCGCTTCGCCACGTCGTCATTCGTGCCCTGCAGCGCATTGTGCGTGAGCGGGTGACACACTGGAGACAGCGAGCTAAGATCAGGTACGCCATTGATGGTGATGAGAACTCAAAGTTCTTCCACGCGTCCGCTTCACATCGGCTGCGCCACAATAAAATTCCCATCCTCGAACACAACAACCTCGAATTCACTTCTCCAAATGACAAGATGGCGATCCTCACAGCCTTTTTCACAAAGCTGATCGGTGTTACCACCACGCCTATTTGGCGTTTCTCCCTTAACGCTCTCTACCCCAATTCTCTACCCCAGCTGCGCCATCTTGATGCCCCCTTCTCACATGAGGAGATTTTCACCGCCTTCCACCAGATGAACCGTGACGCTAGCCCTGGACCGGATGGGTTTGGGCCCGGCTTCTTCCGTACCTTCTGGAACACTACTAAATCCAAGATTTTCCAGCTCTTCCACGATTTCTATCACCAAACGGCAGACACGTCTTGCATCAATCGCGCGCACATTTTTCTACTTCCAAAAACTGCTGCTGCTCGCACGCCAGACGCCTTCCGGCCCATCTCCCTCCAAAACTGCACCATCAAAGCCATCGCCAAGGTCCTAACCAACCGTCTAAAACCGCTCATCCCCCTCCTCGTTTCCAATGATCAATCTGGTTTCATCACCGGAAGGAACATCGCTGACAACTTCGTCTATGCCGCGGACCTGGTAAAATGCGCTCATAAGCGGAAAGCCCCTACCATGGTTGTCAAGCTAGATTTTCGGAAAGCGTTTGACTCCGTCTCTTGGGAATCCCTCCTGCTCCTTCTGCAACGTAGGGGCTGCCCAACACGCTTCCGCGACTGGATCAAGCAAATCCTACAAACTGGGAGGACTGCTGTCCTGCTTAACGGGGTTGCAGGCCCCTGGATTTCTTGCAAAAACGGACTCCGCCAAGGCGACCCCCTCTCCCCCTACCTCTTCATCGCCATCGCTGACATTCTTCAACAACAGATCATCCACGCGGCCTCCACATCCGATCTGTCCCACCCTATCAACACAAACCTACCTGCCGCTCCCACTGCCGCTGTTACCCTAAAACGGATCCTTGATGACTTTGCGGCAGCCACCGGTCTTTCAATCAACTTCCAAAAAACTACCTACGTCCCCATTCACTCAGACTCTGCCACCTCTCACACCATCGCAGCCGCCCTTGGGACTACGATTGCCACCTTCCCTCAAACTTATCTTGGCCTCCCCCTATCCTCCCACAAACTTCCGCCTGCCGCCTTCCAGCCACTCGTCGATCGTGTCGATCGAATGCTTGCTGGCTGGAAAGCGCTCCTACTCTCCAAAGGGGGGAAGCTCATCCTCCTCGCCGCGGTGCTCGACAGCCTGCCTACGTATTTCATGTCCTCGCTCCTCATCCCTATCATCATAATCCAGAAGATCGACGCGCGCCGCAGGACCTTCTTCTGGTCAGACTCTGATCACTGCTCCGGAGCGCAATGCCTAGTGGCTTGGGATCGGGCGTGTACACCAAAAAACTGCGCTGGCCTTGGCATTCGGAATCTGCGCACTCAAAACATCTGCCTTCTGCTGAAATTTTGCTACAACTTCTTGCATGCGGACGATCTGCCCTGGAAACGCTGGCTGCTGAACCACTCACCCGCGCACAACGTCTCACCTCAATCGCAATCCTACCTCTCATCCACCATAGCTAAATACATGCCCCTTCTCTCCCAGCTCACCACCTGCATAACTGGCAACGGCCAGTCCACCTTCTTCTGGTCGGACCGCTGGCTTTCACCGGAACCACTTGCCACCGCCTTCCCCGCTCTCTACTCCCACGTTACCAAACAGAACACCCTTGTAGCTGATGTGCTGACCAGAGGAGTACAAGCATACCTACGCAACAGGCTAACTAACGCAGCTCAAGTTGAGCTCCAATCTCTTTCTCTTCTCCTGCAGGATTTCGCTACGTCCGACCGGCCAGACCAAAGGCGCATGCTGGGCGGAGACCCTTTCTCCTCCCGAGCCGCCTACGACCAGCTCCATCGCCACCTTCGAGACCCCAAGGCAATGCCCATCTGGCGCTCCACGGCTCCGCACCGCATCCGAGTCTTCGGCTGGCTTCTTCACCACGACCGCCTCAACACGCGCAAGAACCTACACCACAAGACCATCCTCGACCACGACAAGTGCCCGCGTTGCCCTGGCCAGGTTGAGGACAGGGAACACCTCTTCTTCCAATGCCCGGCCGCGGCGCAGCTCTGGAACGTGCTCGGCATTCCTCCGCTCTCCTTCGCCCACGACAACCTCTGGACACGACAACGACATCACGCGCTCGATTCCCAAACCTGGGCCCTTGCCCTCCTTCACGTCCTTTGGATGATATGGGACTCCCGCAACTCTGTCATCTTCAGACAACGGGACCCCTCGCTGCGAGAAACTCTACATGCATCTCTCGCGGAGGCCACCCTCTGGATACACCGTCTCAAAAATCAGAAGCGACTGCGTTTCACAACATGGAGAAACCACATCTCCTCCGTGCTAGCCTCTCTCTAACCATCAGTGATAGACTCTGATCCTCGTTTGTAATCCTCGTTTGTACAGTTCTACTCTCTTGCAATGAAATTCAGGTGGGGACACTCTCCCCCCCGGTGATCGTTCAAAAAAAAAAATATGGCTGAGATTTTATATAAAAAGGTATTTACGTTACGCGCTTGACACGATTTATGTTTGAGAGGATTTTTTTTAACGTGGACTCTTTAAGCAGCATGTCTTTGACACGTGTTCCCGAGAACGTAATAGAGTTGCTTCTGTAAGCGAGTCCCATGTAGCTGTAGGAGACTACTAGTTGGAACGTGATGACGGTAAGTAGAAAAAAAAAACATTGCTCAGAGGTGGGGTCAAAAGTTGCAAGGAAAAAAAAAACTAAACGTGACGGCTGGGGTATGGACATCTAAAAGACATTTAAACTGATTGCAAACAAAAAAGAAAAAAATTTGTTGGTCGTGGGGTCAAAAGTGTACCAGACAGGTACTTTGAAAGTGTTGCAAGAAAATCCTGAAACGTGGTGAGCTGCTAGGATATATTGAAAAATTACCAAAAAACTAATAAAAAAACTGACCTGTGTGTACTTCCTCTTCTATGTTCTATTTAGCCCCATATCAAGAACTGTTTATTTGCCATGTCTTAAGATTTTAGCGAAAATCAATATTTGTAAATTTTGATCAAAGATGTAGCAATAAATATCAACATCCATAATATAAAATTTGTATATAATATAATAATATACTTCATGATTATTCCAATAATAATGATTTTATATTTTAGATGATGCTTCATTTTTTACATACTTGGTCAATCTTTGTAAAGTTGATTTTGAATAAATGTTCAACACGCGATAATTGTGAACAGGGGAACTACGGTGTTTGTATGATGGATACACATAGACGACGAATTTATTCGTCTGTCATGACACCAACACAATCACAAAACGTGTCCGGAAATTCGCAGTTTGGATTCGTGAGATTGAAATGTTAATGAAGTCACAAATTAGTCGTACACTATCGAAGGGAGCATCCACCACTCTAAGAAAATTATCGGCTTCATGAAACACACATGGCTGAGTCAGAACATATTCTTGCGAAGATGAGAATGTCCCTCCACTGAAGGAATTTTTTGATTTAGTGAGACATAAAGTATCAAACCATTGAAATTGACGAAGATATAACATTAGTCGATACATAATTGATAGGAAAGTCTCTCACGCTCTTTTGCTTAATGATACACATACGCTAAGTCACCATAGATTCATGCTCGACATGTTTCAGTTACTATCCACATGGTATGTTAATACTATTTTTTATCTAATGATACAAAAGTTACACACTTAATTCTAATAAATTGTTTGACGGATATTCCTTTGTTTGCATGGTAGATATATTTGGGTTATTGTATGTGTCTTTATCTCATGTATCAAAATTAACATCAGAGAAAATGGCATTCCAATTGCACAACAAAATTTACGACTAATTAGCAGTATCTAACTATGCTAACTAAGCCACATATTCATTTGTATAAGAGATAAAATACATGTGAACGGGTGTGAAGAACCATCAAAAGAATATCATGATAAGTTAAGAGTCTAGAAAACTTGGGGTCATACTTCTCTAACTTTGAGTACTGGTGTATAAGGATGTTAAGCAATGTACCTAGAAGAAAATAATTTATCTTTAGCAGAATATTCATACATAAATAATGGCCAAGTTTTTACCATATCATGTTTCTAAAATGTTTTACATTGTGACATGGAGTATATAACTGAGAGAAACAAACATCAGAACCAGTAATTCACACTATTTAATGTGACCTGCCTACTAAGTAGGATAGAGCATTTTATCACTTAATTCTTGGATATTTCTGAATTTGTGTGGTTGACATAGAGAAGTTACGTACAACAGTAAGTAGTACAAAAAAGTTGTTTTCAACACGTATATCCAAATCACATAATGTTCCCTCCGAAAATAAACAAAGCATGTCGTACGTGTACAAAACACCAACACGTTATGTACATGGCGCTTAAGAAAGCTTTGCAGGCACGGGCCCAGTTCTTCTCCCAGGGGGGATATAGATGACTCCTCCTTGCCTGAGTTTTTTTCTTTTCATGTAAGATAACGGGTGGAACATTTCGGATCTGTATAATCCGGCCAAACCTATGACCACCTGATCGATCGGAAAATACTATGGAGCTCCATGTGAACTCCACCTGGAACAATGCTCATAGAGTTTTATCGTATTCTGTATTAGCTTTTTACCTCTAATTTTAAAACTCCATATAACATGGAACAAAGCATACAATGCTTTATCCGTTTTGGCCTTCCATATTATATGCTATCGCACTATCCACGATAGAGTTACCATTAAGATTAATGCAAAGTAGTCTATTTTTATAATACATAATATACAGCTTATGAATAATTAAGTTCCATCATAGGCAGAGTGTTAAATTTCCTTGCAAGACTCCAATCCTCTGGGTTCTTTTTACCTAATGGAATACTGGGATCATTTGAGATTTTTTTTACTTTTGAACCTTAGTAAAATATGTTTATATGGTGCACGCCGTAGGCTGATAACTACACACATGCACACTTTGGGTTAGAAATCTCACTTATATCTAGAGTTCTCCTAATGCTGACACCAATCTGATCTAATCTAAGTAAACAAAAATTGCTAACTACATGCAGAAGACATGCTAGGCTATAAGTTGTGGACTGTAACCGTATATATTCATTGTTGATTATATGCACAATTTGAAAATCAAAAGGAAATTGTATTACCAACTACCACAATGGAGTCTAAACTAGATAAGAAACTCTACTCTCATGAGAAAATCAAAGACAAATTTTCACAATAATGCAAGAATGATAAGATATACAAGTTATTATAATAATTGTAAAAGGCAATTTTCACAATAACACAAGAAGTTAATCTCACGCAATTTTGTTTGTTGATATATATTTTGAAATAGAAAAAAAACATGTTTGTAGATATTTCTAAGAAACTACATTTTTAGTATCATTACATGTCTAATTTCAACAATATATCATTCTTCAGTCGCAACCATTACCTAGAGAAAAAATATTGCGACAACAAAAAATATTTTTTAACTGGATGTTTGAGAGAGAGAGAGAGAGAGAGAGAGGGAGAGAGAGAGACGGAGGGGGAGAGAGACGGAGGGGGAGAGAGACGGAGGGAGAGAGAGAGAGAGAGAGAGAGAGAGAGAGAGAGAGAGAGAGTAAAATTGAGCATGGAGGTGGAGGCTCAATCACTTGTAATTAAGCTTGTAGTTGTCGAAGACCGTTGGTTCGGTTAGCAGATCAATACCGGGAAACATGTTTCATTGCCAAAGAGCATTCATATTGTAAAAGAGCAGGTAAGACCAAATGCTATCACAACAAGTTCCTGTCCTGTCAACACTAATAATTTTTTGTTCGTGAAGGATTAGAATTTCATTATTATTTCAGTTTATTATCATCGTATAATAAATAAATTCTAGATGCACAAGCACAACCATTAATTTACTTTTGTGTATTTTCAGTAGTGATGTTCTCAATTCAAAATTACCAATATTTATTCATAAGTCATTATATTTGATTTATATTAAAATAATATATGCTCGACTAGAAAACATAACCGATCGAGCTGAAAATTTCATGACTTAGATTAGATTAACTCCACATATTTAGTGGCCATGAAATCATGTTATTACTAATAACATAACATGAGTATTTTATAAACCATTAAAGTTGTGACATACTAAAAAAGATGCCCTCGCATTTGTGAGGCCTTCTGTGCTAGTTGTTTAAAAAACAAGATTTGATAACTATACACCAGAGGAATAAGGTAGAGAGACACAACGTTTAGCAACTTGTCAAGCAGAGCTGACATTCGGGTAGCGGTACATGTAAAATGATGTCGTCGTCCCCCAGGAGCCCCCAGTGCCCTTTTTTTTTGTGCCGGCACGCCGGTTTCCGCCCAGTAGCGCTCCAGAACGTGCAATAGCGCTGGTTTTGGCCAACTTATCACCCGGCGAACCCAGCGCACCGGGGGCTCCTAGGGGCTCCAGCGAAAGCGAAACGCACGTGTCTTCGCTCTGTCGGCGAGTGTGGACTTCTATGGCGGCATTTTCCCCTTTTTTTCCTCCACTGCGCCCAACTACTTCTTCCCCGCTCAGCTCCCGCCCTTTCTTCCCTCCATAGATCTCAGACGTCCGCCATGCCGCCCAAAAAGTATAAGCAGCCGCGCCCCGTCAGAGACGATGACCAGACGAAGGCGAGGAGGAAGAGGAAGTCGATGCAGAGGCCGGAGGGGATGACGAACGCGAGTGGAAACCCGGCGGTTAACGCAGGGCGACCGCACCGACGACATGCAAAGAAGGTTAGCCGCCAAGATGAGCACATATGCGGCGGGGGCGGAGGAGGAGGAGTCTCGCGCCATTATGGCGAGGAACGCGGCCGCGCGCCAGCCTACTCAAACATCTCACCCGGCCTAGTAACCCGCCATCGGCGTCTAGCCGTATATGCCATGGGTGTGGGGAAGTTAGCAGAGCGACGTCTCGATGGCGGCTAGCTTCTCGCCGTAGGTGTGGAGGTACTCCCGATCGCCGTACCACGTCGACGGTGATCCTCTTGGCGGCTTCAACTCCAACACCGGCTTCCAGCACTGTCCCACGCCACAGGACCCTCCACCCACAGCTTTGTTCGCCGCCGACCTTAGCGTCCCCTGCGGCTACTCTCCGTCCTCCAACACTGACTCGCTTGTGCCTACTCTGCGTTGTGGTCCTCTCCCCTTCGGTCCAAGCTCAAGTTTGGCGCCGCAGTTCAGTAGCACAGCCTCGACCTCGATGATGCAGGCGATGAGGTGGAAGAGGTGGAGCCACCCGAGATGTCGCAGGTGGACGCCAGGGGGAAACAGAAGCACCCTGAGAACACCAAGCCGACTGAGCAACGGATCAACTAGGCGACGAAGGAAGACGAGTGCCTCGCCGAAGAATGGAAGACCGTCAGCATTGACCCGATCACCGGCGCGAACCAGAATGCCGACAACTACTGGCGAAGGGTCAAGACGGCGTTCGATGAGCGCAAGCTGGTCGACTGATGTCTATGCACGCTTCTATTCTTGTAGACAGTGGTGGGCCTCCAAGTGCAAAGGTTTTTAGAATAACATCAAGATTCCCTTAAGTGCATCACACAAGGTTTATCGATCTCAGGAAGGTAGAGGTCAAAGATATCCCTCTCAAGAAACCCTGCAATTACGATACAAGAAGTCTCTTGTTTCCCATCACACCTAATATACTTGTCAGTTGTATAGGTGCACCAATTCGGCGAGTAGATAGTGAAATACAGGTAATATGGATGATTATAAGTGATAATATAAATCGGAAATAAAAATGACATCAAGAAAACATGTAGCAGAACTGGTTGTAAACGGTATTTCAGTGCTTAGAAACCATGCCTAGGGATCATACTTTCACTAGTGGACACTCTCAACAATAATAACATAATTTAATGCATAAATATCATCTCTTCACTATGCTACTCCAAACCACTCTCAACAATAATAACATAATTTAATGCAAAAATATCATCTCTTCACTATGCTACTCCGAACCACTCTCTGGTTGGATAACGAACACCAATCATTGCGTAGGGCTACAAAAGCACGCCTTAGAGTAGCATTCCCCATCTAGGTAACCACATACTGTCTCCTTGAGCACACTAGATCGATGGTTCCATACAAAGACCACAATTTCATAGGGTCATCCAACACAAAATATATAAACCATGATAAGTCACACACGGTGCACACACTGTCACCTTTACACCATGGGACAATGGTGTCTCTGGAGATCTCATTAACAAAAGCACTAGAGTAGCATAACAGATGAAGAGTAACATCTACTTATTCAACTAGATTACAAAGCTAATAATCACATAAAGTCACACCATGGGAGAGAGATGAAACACATAGCTACCGGTAGAGCCCTCAACCTCAGGGGAGAACTACTCCCTCCTCGTCATGGGAGTTAGCAACGGCGATGAAGATGGCAGTGGAGTCGATGGAGGTGGCTATGGGGGCAATTCCTCGTCCTGGCAGGGTACCAGAACAGAGATTTTTGTCCCCCAAAACTTGTCGGCGGCGGCGATGGAGCTACTGTACTTTTCATGGATTGAAGCTTGATGTTTTAGGGTTTCTCGATCGGGGGGGAATAAATAGGCGAAAGGGCGATGTTGATGGGCGCCCGAGGGGTCCACACCATGTGGTGGTGCAGCCAGGGGGTGCGCTACCAGGTGTTGTGGCCACCTCATTGCCCCCTCCGGGTATCCTTTCGACTTTCTTGACGTGTCGGAAACAATAGGCCTAAAGGATTTTTATTCGTCCAATTCCGAGAATATTTCCAGAACAAATTTTCTTAAATTAAAAATAGCAGAAAACAGGAACTGGCGCTGTGGCATCTAGTCAATAGGTTAGTCCAGAAAACATCCAGAAAACGAAGCAAAACATGTGAAAACATAAAGTTATTGCGTAGAAAACAAGCATGGAGCGTCAAAAAATATAGATACGTTTGAGACGTATCATTGATGTCTACGCACGCTTCTATTCTTGTAGACAGTGTTGGGCCTCCAAGTGCAGAGGTTTGTAGAACAGCAGCAAGTTTCTCTTAAGTGGATCACCCAAGGTTTATCAAACTCAGGGAGGTAGAGGTCAAAGATATCCCTCTCAAGCAACCCCGCAATCAAGATACAAAAAGTCTCTTGTGTCCCAAACACACCCAATATACTTGTCAGGTATATATGTGCACTAGTTCGGCGAAGAGAGAGTAAAATGCAAGTAATATGGATGATAATAAGTGATAATAGCAATCTGAAAAATGGCAGCAAGCAAACATGTAGCAGAACAGGTGGAAAACGGTGTTTCAATGCTTGGAAATAAGGCCTAGGGATCCTACTTTCACTAGTGGACACTCTCAACAATGACCACATAATTGAATGCATAAATATCTTCCCTTCACTATGCTACTCCAAACCACTCTCTGGTCGAATAACAAACACCACTTCATTGCGTAGGCCTGGAATAGCACTCCTCAAGTTTGTATTCCCATGTCTAGTTAACCCCACACTGTCACTATGAGCGCCCTAGAAGGTACTAAGCAAACTCCACAATTTCATAGGGTCATCCAACACAAGATATAAATATCATGCTAAACCACACGGTGCACACACTGTCACCTTTACACCCTGATCAAAGTGCTTACGGAGATCTCATAAGAACACCACTTGAGTAGCATAATACATAAGGAGAAACATCTACTAATTCAACTAGATACAAAGCTCATGATCACATAAAGATCACACCATGGAGAGAGAGATGAACCACATAGCTACCGGTAGAGCCCTTAGCCTCGGGGGAGAACTACTCCCTCCTCATCATAGGAGACAGCAACGGCCATGGAGATGGCGGTGGAGTCAATGGAGATGGATTCCGGGGGAACTTCCCCGTCCCGGTAGGGTGCCAGAACAGAGATCTGTCCCCAAAAACTTATCAACGACGACGGCGGAGCTACGGATGTATTTTGTGGAAAAGGTCGATTCTCCTAGGGTTTTTGCATCGGGGAGTATATATAGGCGAAAGGGCGATGCCGGGTGGTTGCCAGGGGGCCTACACCACCTGGTGGCGCGGACTGGAGGTGGTAGCGCCACCCTGTGGCCCCCTCCGGGGCTCTTCGGGACTTCTGGATGCTTCCGAGACTTCTAAGACTTCTCGTTTTCGAATCGTCCAATTCTGAAAATATTTGCTGAACAACTTTTCTGAAACTAAAAACAGCAGAAAATAGGAACTGGCTCTATGGCATCTTGTCAATAGGTTAGTCCCGGGAAATCGATAAAAATGACATAAATTGTAAGGAAAACATGTGGGAAACAACATGAAAACAACATGGAACATCAGAAATTAAGGATACGTTTATAACGTATCAAGCATCCCCAAGCATAGTTCCTACTCGTCCTCGAGTAGGTAAACGATAAAACAAAATAATTTTTGAGAAGACATGTTACCACACAATCTTGATCATAATATGTAAAAGCATATGTAAGCTGAGATCATAGAACTTTAACACAAACATGATAAATAAAACTTTAATAATAAAGCATAGCAATCACTTTGCATCATGAGAAGTATCTCAAATAAAAGGTCATGAATAACAATGCAAAGAAAGATATATGTTTGTTTCAAGTATAGAGAAAGCATGGCAAAGTGGTATTTCGCTAGTCCTTAAGAGTGGGGCAAAACATAAATGCCAGGACACCTTGAAAGTTCACGAGGAAGACTAGAGCAAATAATTTGAGAACAAGTAGCAACACTTCATGAATCAATTAATAATGTTTCTGGGACAAATGCACACAAAACTCAGAATGGCAAAAATGCTCTCTCAACTGTGCATAAAGTTATAAGATGGAGAATCAACATAAAAGTAAAATAAAGGCCCTTCACAGAGGGAAGCAGGTATCACTCATGTGCTAGAGCTTTTTATTTTATTAAACAGAGGTATTAAAAGTTTGACACTGAGTGTCTATATTTTGGGAGATGTATGTTAAAGTCAACGAATGGTAAACAGAAAATATAGTACGTCACAAGCCACCTGGATTCATAAGAGAGGCTCCCATATGAAGGACACATCTGGGTAGAAGGTCATCCCTCTTTCTCTTTTGTTTACACAATTATGCTTTGACTGATAAATCAGGGGAAAAATAGTAAAGAGATTTTGTGTGTATTAATTTGGGGTTGGGCACCCTGCTGCCAGCTCTTCTATCAACTGGATAAGCAGATGAAGCCACTAGTCCAGGGTGTGAAATCCAATAAACAAGTGAGGTAAAGATTCTCTATTTACGTCCTCATGAGCAAAAACAGGAACACAAAGCAGGAATAATTTTGAAGGTTTTAAATGTAAAACATGAGCAATTTACTAGGAGTGGCAGTTAAATACCACATGTAGGTAGGTATGGTGGACACAATGGGAAAGCTTGGTTTTAGGGAGTTGGATGCACGAGTAGAATTCCATACTCAGTATATGTGGAGGCTAACAAAAGACTGGGAGCGACAAATAAAGAGAGCATAAGAGCCATAATTATGCATAGCGACATAAACATCATTAATTAAAGCATAAGAGGTATCACAAGTTCAAAAACTAAATCATCATAGAGGCTATCAGTGACTGGTTCATATTCATAAACATGGTGTGAGCATGCACCAAGTCAACCAAATAAAACATTCGAAAGAGAATACCATAAATTTATTCTTCAGTATGACAAGAACAACTCATGAATCTTTCAATGGCACATTAAACACTCTCAGATATTTGAGGCTAATCATTATACTCAATAACAAAAAGGCTTTAAAACTAAAATAACATCTAGCATGATATGAAAAATTTCTAGCCACGGTCTATACAAGCTTATACTGGCATCATTATAAATTCTACTACAAGCAGCAGTTTCTTTTTCAACAAGCACCGTACAAAACATGCTTGAACAAAAACTCTCTAAATGCTCCAGAAAACAAACATGAGACTACTGACATAACACTACTAAAACTAACAGCTCCGAACAAGAGATGCAATGAAAACAAGAGCTAAACAGGAAATTTCTAGTGAAACTATGTTTTTATTTGGCCATATCATATGAAGTTTACTTGGAGCGTCTGTTTGTTTTTTCTTTTGTTTTCCTTTGTTTTATTTTGTTTTCCTTGCTACAATAATATAGTTGGACCCTAGAATTCTTTGTTTGGGAGAGAGACACGCATCGCTTTTTCGTTTGAATACTTGATATGCGAGTATTCTTAGTTTTTCTTCTAGTTGCTGCAAAATTTCCTGTTTAGCTCTTGTTTTCATTGCATCTCTTGTTCGGAGCTGTTAGTTTTAGTAGTGTTATGTCAGTACTCTCATGTTTGTTTTCTGGAGCATTTAGAGAGTTTTTGTTCAAGCATGTTTTGTACGGTGCTTGTTGGAAAAAGAAACTGCTGCTTGTAGTAGAATTTATAATGATGCTAGTATAAGCTTGTATAGACCGTGGCTAGACTTTTTCATATCATGCTAGATGTTATTTTAGTTCTAAAGACCTATGGTTTTTTAGTATCATGATTATCCTCAAATAGCTGAGAGTGTTTAATGTTCCATTGAAAGAATCATGAGTTGTTCTTGTCATATTGAAGCATAAATTTGTGGTGTTCCCCTTTGAATGTTTTATTTGGCTGACTTGGCGCATGCTCACAATATGTTTATGACTATGAACAAATCACTAATAGCCCCCATGATCATTTAGTTTTTGAACTTGTGGTACCACTTATGCTTTGATTAATGATGTTTATGTTGCTATGCATGATTATGGCTCTTATGCTCTCTTGATTTGTCGCTCCCAGTCTTTTGGTAGCCTCCACTTGTGCTGAGTATGAGCTCTATTCGTGCATAGAACTCCCAAAAACCAAAAAATTTCCATTGCGTCCACCATACATACCTACATGAAGTATTTAACCGCCACTCCAAAGTAAATTGCTCATGGGTTACCTTTAAAACTTTCAAAATTACTCCTCCATCGTACTCCTGTTTTAGCTCACAAGGACGTAAATAGAGAATCTTTATCTCACTTGTTGATTGGACTTTCACACCCTGGACTAGTGGCTTCATCCGCTTATCCAATGATAGAAGAGCTGCAGCGGGGTGCCCGGCCCCACATTAATAACACAAATTCTCTTCACTATTTGTGCCCCTGATTTATCAGGCAAAGCATAATTGTGTAAACAAAAGAGAAAGAGGGATGACCTTCTACCCTGATGCGTCCTTCTATGGGAGCCGCTCTTGTGAAGTCGAGTTGGCTTGTGATGTACTGTATTATATGTTTACCATTCGTTGACATAAGCATACACCTCTCTTAAAATATAGACACTCCTCCACGTTATGTGATTGTTGGCAGGCACCCGAGGATTCGGTTAGCCATAGTTTGTGTAAGATGGATGGGAGGAGTGTCAAGCTTTTATACCTCTTTTTAGTAAAATAAAATCTCTAGCACATGAGTGATCCATGCTTCCCTCTGCGAAGGACATTTCTTTTACTTTTATGTTGAGTCTCCATCTTCTAACTTTATGTACGGTTGAGAGAGCATAGTTTCCATTTTGAGTTTTATGTGCATTTGTCCCAGATACATTATTAATGGATTCATGATGTGTTATTGGTTGTTCTATAATTATTTGTTCTAGTCTTCCTCGTGAACTTTGAAGGTGTCATGGCATTTATGTTTTTCCCAACTCTTAAGGACTAGCGAAATATCACATTGCCATGTTTTCTCTATACTTGAAAAAAAACGTATATATTTCGTTGCATTGTTATTCGTGATCTTTTATTTCTGTTACTTATCATGATGCAAGGTGATTCCTATGCTTTATTATTAAAATTCTATTTATCATGCTTGTGTTGAAGTTCTATGATCTCATCTTACTTGTGCTTTTACATTATTGATTATCAAGTTTATGTTGGTAGCATGTCACCTTAGAAATTGTGTGTTTTTATTGTTTACCTACTCGAGGACGAGTAGGAACTAAGCTTGGGGATGTTGATACGTCATAAACGTATCCTTAATTTCTGATGATCCATGTTGTTTTCTTATTGTTTCCCACTTGTTTGATATACACTTTATGTAAATTTTATCGATTTTCCGGACTAACCTATTGACAAGATGTCACAGAACCAGTTCCATGTTTTCTGCTGTTTTTAGATTCAGAAAAGTTGTTCTGGAAATATTCTCGGAATTGGAAACTTCAAAGTCCGGAGGTCCTAGAATTCTTGAAGGTTCCACAGAGTCCCAAAGAGACCCGGAGGGGGCCATTGGGGGCCCACACCATAGGGCGGCGTGCCCCTAGCCGCGCCATGGGGTGGTGTGCCCCCTCGGCCTCCACCGTCTTTTCCCTTTCGCCTATTTATACCACCCGAGACATAAACCTTAAATATATAGCACTTCGTCCTGAAAAACACCGGAGGCCGCCGTCATCATCATCCTGAGATCGAGAGGGTTCTGGAGCTCTCCCCGGCACCCTGCCGGGAGGGGAATTCATCACCGGAGGGGTCTACACCGCCATGCCGTCCTCCGAGGTGATGCGTGAGTAGTTCATCCCTGGACTACGGGTCCATAGAAGTAGCTAGATGGTTGTTCTCTCCACTTTGTACCTCATGTTTAGATCTCGTGAGCTTCCTTACATGATCGAGATCATCTTTATGTAATGGTACATGTTGTGTTTGCTGGGATCTGATGAATGTTGAATGCTATGTCTTCTGATTATAAATCTATCATGTTATCTTCATGCATATGTTATTTATGATCTTGCATGCTCTCTGTTATTAGTAGATTCTCTGGCCAAGTAGATGCTAGTAACTCCAAGAGAGAGATGCTCGATAGTGGGCTCATGCCTTCTTTGCATCTGTGCTCGAGTAACAGACACGTGACGGATGGAGGATGTGGTGTTGCCATTAGGGAGAAATCAACGGTGTTTACCTAGTTTACATTTTTTACATTACACACGTTGCTTACTGCCATAAACTGTTACTAGCAACTTAATACCCAACGTTTGTTCGGATGATATTCTAAGGGTGGATTATTAGACATAGAAGCAGTTGGATGACGGTCTATGTATTTTGTTGTAATGCCCGCATGAATCACATAGTAATATTTATGTCTTGCAAATGCACTACGGTGCAGATTTCATTTTTTGTCAATTGCCCAGCTGTAATTTGTTCACCACACATGTTATTTATCTTTCACGGAAAGACACAACTAGTGAACTATGGACCCCGGTCCTTTTTCCTCATAGTGATAAAACAACAACTGCTTTCATACTGCGGCTACTACTTTCATACTATTTTCCTAATGTTTTGCACACCATACGTTTAACCTCTTTGTGTTCAGCAAAATCAGTGAGATTGACAACCTCACTGCTACGTTGGGGCAAAGTGATTTGATTGTGTTGTGTAGGTTCCACATTGCTGCTGAACCGGTAGTGCGCCCTGCCACCTCAGTTGCATCAACCTTCAGAGATTGCTTGTCCTCCTACTGGTCGATTTAACCTTGGTTTCTTTTCTCGGGGAAAAATATCCGTTGCACTCTTCACAACTTTCTGTCGCGCCCGGACTTCTAGAGGATACTCACCGTACGAACTGAACAGTATTTTGGTTGGATTACGGGGCTTAACGGCTCCCGCGTCCCCTTACGGGTAGGCCAGCACTTATGTGCGACAACCAACCGTTACCGTTCACCGTCGATGTAAACTATCCTGTAGAAATCAGGATACTACCATTGACGTACATCATACCATACACACATGGTACGTCAACGGCTTTGAACAAAAGGATAACACAACATGCCTCTAAGACACAAAAGATCGAAATAAGGTTGCAAATGGCCTTCACTAAGGCAGAAATATCAAATACAATCATCCAGAGGACACATGTCCCAACATAGCATTCATTACATCAGCGGAAGCAATCAACGGTGTCTGGGTACAGACAAATCCAACAGGCTTAAGAAGCCGGAGAAAATAAAGAAGACGAAGCCCATCCACGTAGGTCCTGGATCCAGCCCTGGTCCAGATATCTACTCGTCTGCAGTCTCGTCAAACTCCACGAAGTAGCCATCCTGGTGGTCATCGTAGCCGTAGTCGTAGTCTGCGTAAACCACAGCCCCAAAGGGGTCAGTACAACAACGTACTGGCAAGCAAGACTCACAGTTCACCAAGGTGTAGCTCGTCAACACCAAGCACAGATGCCTTGGGATCAACGGAAGAAATGGGTATGAAAGATGCTGCAACTGGCTGCACTAACCATCTACAGAAACATACTACAACTTCCGGTGTAACAGAAGGAGATAAGATAGCGTATCGTAACCAACTATAGTTAACCACCAATCAAACCCATCCTGGATCTCGCCCCTTATCCAAAGAAGCAATCCGAGGATAACTCACACAGTTGGATTAATGATGGATCAAGTTGTTGTGTCAATAAGCCTATTACTAGTCAAGTTATCATTAATTAGGTGTAAGTTGTTCTGAGTACTTGTTAGCCAGTACTTTCACCAAGTCAACCATAACCGCGGAAAACACGGCTTCTCGAGAAGATTTATCCCTGCAGGGGTGCACCAATTTGGCCGTACACGTAAGAATAACCCGCCAGATGGGAAGGCCTTTCCCACCAAGCGGGGCACTCAACACAACTCAACTCTTCTTCGCATCAAGCCCAAAGCACCACGTGCTGTGCGTGCGCGGCTAATCGAGCCCCCCGAAGAAAAGGAGGACCCTCATAGCACTGGAAGACCACGCCGCCCTAAATGCCGACTACAAAAGTTCCACCCTGGCCTCGGGTTCGTACCTGCATATGCGTGCATCAAATGGAAAGCCCGAACTAAGTGTGGTGATTTGGACGAGATGCGGATCGAGTCAAATTGAGGGGGGCGCTCATACACGCTTCCCACATGCGGATAGTGCGCTCATCATGGATCAGTAGACAAGACTCTTTTCCTATTAGGGTCGACACTAGCAGGCCTCAAAACCACGCCGGGCCTCCTGCCGGTGCCTTAACAGCAATTTATTATTACCTCAAATTAACAAGTGTTGTTTAACATCGAGCCCCAGAATATAACAGAATATAATAACAGAAAGTAACTGATAACAGACTCGAGCAAAACAACCTAAGCATGCTAGTAAGACACGGGCCCAAGCAACGGGGTTTTGGGACTGGAGGTGTGGCAATATCAGGGTTTAGGGTATCATGTGATAGGTTCGTAACAGAAACAACTACCACTATGGCTAGCAGAAAAGAACAACGGAAAGTATCGGTAACCAATGTTGAAAGGAACACGATGGTTCATGTGAGTGATAACTTGCCTGCAAACCCAGTAGCCGGGTACTGAGCTAGATCCTCAGAAGGGGTGTCGTAAAGGTCGTCGGTATCAACGTCGTCGTCTATCCGAGAAGAAGCAAACAAACAAGGCAGAAATATAAACAATCATTCTCATGGCATAGTGCACAATCAAATATGATGCATGACAAGTTAATAGATGCATCAAAATAAACTAATTGATATGATAACACAATTTAAATGGACACATATGCAACTTTGAGTTGCATATGAAAAGCCCATGGATTTTGGTTAGATTATTTGTTTTCCAACTAATCAACAGGTGCTAGGGGTTTAATATGATGCATGCAAAAGGAAAACAGCAAAATAACAACATCAGAATCAAATTAGAATAGGGTGTAGCAATTTAGAATTTTATTATTAATTTAGGGAATTTTTGGGTGCCTTAAAGGTGACACACAAGTATTTGTTGTTTTCAACCATTTAAATTGTTCAAAACAAATAACAAAGTTTATATTTGAGAAGAACATCAAATTTTAGTTGGATTACATGTTTCAAATATCGAAATTGGAATTTGGATTATTTAATTATGGATTAAACAATATTAAACAAGTTTTAAATGAATTTAAAACAAGTTTGAATTTAATTGAATTTTATTTGTTTCAAAACATAATTTCAAACTCATATTTGAAAAGTTCACACTTTGATGGGTTGAAAACATATTTTGCATGTTCAAAAATATTTTATTTTGAGCAAGTTATGATTTTATCAAATTTAAATGAATTAAACAAGTATTAAATTATTTAGGCAATTTAAATTATTCAAACCAGGAAACAAAAATTATATTTGAATAGGTTATTCAAAATGGCCTTGAAAACATATTTTATTTGCATGATTTGGAATTATTATGAATTACTTATGAATTTTAGCAAAATACAATTGAATGATTTGAATTTAAATTTGAATTGCAATTTGAAAGTTCAAAACAGTACACAAATAGATTATTTGGAAAGATTATGAAATTTGGAACAGAAAACATATAAACTTTTTATTTATTGGATTTACAGAATAAAAGTTATTAAAGTTTGAAGTTTTTGATTCAAATCTGTTAATTAAAAAGATTTTGGAATTACAGAAATTCGCAGGAAACTTTTCTCACCGCACAGCTATCTACACACTGCCTCTGCCGCGTGGGCCAGAGGCCAGCGTGGCGCTGCGCACGCACGCGTGGCAGTGGCAGTCAATGACTGGTGGGCCTGCGCGCTGTGGAAGAAAAAGGAAACAAAAATTGGGGCGCTGCGGACTCGAACCCGCGCCCTCGCCTGCGCGCACAAGGTGCAGTGCCACTGCGCTGTTTCGATTCGTTTGACAGATACAGGGACAGATACAGGTTAACACTTCGTTCGCCTGTTAACTGAATTTAACTGACGAACCATCGTTTCCTCGACTGACAGAACTAGGTTCGCCGGCGTTGATCCACGGCCGTGCTCGCTGCGGTGGTGCGTGGACTTGTGCAGAGACGTGCGCGGATGCGAGAGGAGGGAGAGAGTGGAAGAGAACGGTGGCTCACCACCGGAGTAGCAGGAGGCAGAGGCTCGGGGTGGCGGTGACGCACGCTGACGACGGCAGCCGCGGCGATGTCGTCGACGGCGGGGAAGGTGTGGTTGATCTCCGGTGGCGCTCCCGTGTCCGAAACGTAGAGGAAGCAGTGGCCCTCCGATTCCAAGTGGTAGATGGCTAGGTAGAAGTGGGAGGTGGCGGCGCCATCGACGGATTCAGAGCTCCGTCTCCGGCGAGGGTGACAGAGGAGGGGAAACTCGACGGGGAGGAGGCGATTGACGGCGGCGGAGAGGGAATAGGAGCCTAGGGGGGTCTAGGGTTTGACGCGGAGCCCTAGGGCATGTTTTATAGCCTGCGGGAGGCTCAGATCGCCGTCGGAGTGCGGTAGCTGCCGCGGTGGCGCGCTGCGATTGCAGCCGTACTTCAGAAAGAAGATCAGCACGCTTTTTGAAGCGTTACGTGATGGCTTAGGCGGGCTGGGCCGCGCGCGCGTTAGATTAGGTGGGTTGGGTAGCGTTAGGTGCTGCGCGCGCGGTAGGTTTTGCTCCTTTTATTTTTTTTTTCTTCTGTTTTTTTTTTTGTAGCTTTTGCTTTTGGAAGAAAAACATAGTTTTTAAGTTAGGGAAAATTTTGGAAAAAATAGGGTAAATTCCTTAGATAAAATGCAAACATTTGGTAGCTTTTGTTTTCAAAAATTTAAACATTTGCTTGCTGTTTGAAAATTAAACCAAATTTGGGTGAAAGTTTTAATATTAAAATTCATTGATAAAACCATTCCTTTAAATAGGGTAACCCCTATGGTAAATAGACAATTTGAATTGATTTGTTTTGGTAACAACATGATTTCAAAATGGTTCTGCTTTGGGTGCTTTGTTTTGAATTTTTAATGTGTTTGGAAAATAAATAATTGATTTAAAACCATCATTTTCCCAAGTGAGCACTATGGAAAAAAACATGATACAAATGGGTTGTTTTTAGTTGTGATTTTTATTCAAAATGTTGTAATAGAGCAAGTATGAAACCATTGTTTGAATAAGGTTTGAATTTGAGTTGTGAAAACAGTGGAAAACAATTGCAACAATTAAGAAACAAATGCAAACAACATGGAAACAATATGATGACATGATGCAATACTTTAATAAACATGCAACAAACATTCTAAGGGGATGATTTTCATACTTGGGATGTTACAAAACGCCCCCCCTTGAAGGAATCGCGCCCCGAGATTCCTACTGAGAAATGAAAAGGTCCGGATACTTCTTGCGAAGATCCTCTTCGGTCTCCCACGTTGCCTCTTTATCGGAATGATGCGACCACTGCACCTTCAAGAACTTGGTGCTCTTGTTGCGAGTCTTACGCTCGGTCTCATCGAGAATACGAATAGGGTGATCCTCATAAGAGAGATCATCTTGCAGTTTGATGGAATCATGATCAACTGCACGATCTGGATCTTTGAAACACTTCTTGAGCTGTGACACGTGGAACACATCGTGCACTTTGGATAGTTTTTCTGGAAGTTCAAGACGATAAGCATTTTCTGCACGCCTTGAGAGAATGTTGAAAGGACCAATGTATCTTGGTGCAAGCTTTCCTTTCACACCAAAACGATGAGTGCCTCTGAGGGGAGTTACACGGAGATATGCCTTATCACCAGGTGCATAGATCATATCCCTGTGCTTGCTATCATAATAGCTCTTCTGACGAGACTGAGCAATCCTGAGATTGTCGCGAATGATACGAACTTTCTCCTCGGCTTCCTTAACAATGTCAGGGCCTAAGAGTGAACGTTCACCAGCTCCAGACCAATTGATTGGACTCCTGCATCTGCGACCATACAGTGCCTCAAATGGTGCCATGCCTAGGCTTGTCTGGTAGCTGTTGTTGTAGGAGAATTCAGCATATGGAAGGCAATCCTCCCATTTCATGCCAAAGGAGATACCACATGCTCTGAGCATATCCTCGAGAATCTGATTGACTCTTTCGACTTGCCCCTGAGACTAAGGGTGATAAGCTGTGCTGAACAGAAGTTTAGTGCCCAATGCTTCTTGAAAGCTCTTCCAGAAATGAGAAGTGAAGATACTTCCACGGTCTGAGCTTATTTCCAATGGAACACCATGAAGAGGAACAATCTTTGCTGTGTAGAGTTCTGCTAACTGGCTAGCTGAGATAGTTTCCTTGACAGCAAAGAAATGAGCTACTTTAGTGAGACGATCAATAACAACGAAGATTGCATCGTTGCCCTTTTTCGACTTTGGAAACCCAGTAACGAAGTCCATTTCAATCATGTCCCACTTCCACTCAGGAATTTTGAGAGGTTGGAGAAGACCGGCTGTTTTCTGATGGACTGCCTTAACACGTTGACAAACGTCGCATTCAGAAACGTATTGAGCAATTTCACGTTTCATGCCAGGCCACCAATACAGAGTCTTAAGATCCTGGTACATCTTTGTACTTCCAGGGTGAATGGAGAGAGGAGTTTCATGAGCCTCCTTGAGAATGATATCTTTGAGACTTTGAACTTGAGGAACTGCAATGCGTCCTTCAAAGAACACAGTTCCTTTATCATCAACTGAGAAGGACTTGAATTTCTCCTTGCCTTCCTTGATGTGCTCAACCATCTTCTTGATTTCAGTATCACGAAGTTGTTCAGAACGAATCTTGTCCTCGAGAGTTGGACTGGCTGTCAAGCTAGCAAGGTAGCCTTGAGGAACAAGACCAAGGTTCAGCTTCTGGAATTCTTCATGAAGTGGAGGTTGGCTTTCCATGATCATGAGATTATTGCAATAGGACTTGCGACTGAGAGCATCGGCCATAACATTAGCCTTGCCTGGAGTGTAAGAAATTGTGAGATCAAAGTCTTTAATCTTCTCAATCCATCTCCTTTGCCTGAGGTTTAGATCTGGTTGAGTGAAAATGTATTTCAGACTCTTATGATCGGAAAAGATTTCAGTTTTGTTACCCAACAAGTATTGCCTCCATTTCTTGAGGGCAAACACAACTGCTGCTAGCTCAAGATCATGTGTGGGATAGTTTTGCTCCTGTGGGTTCAACTGACGTGAAGCATAAGCCACAACTTGACGTTCTTGCATAAGAACTGCACCCAGACCTTGGAGAGACGCATCACAGAATATCTGGAAAGGTTTGGTAGTATCTGGGCCAACCAAAACTGGGGTGGAAGTGAGTTTAGCCTTCAGGAGATTGAAACTCTCATCACACTGTGGAGTCCAAATGAACTTTTTGTCCTTCTTTGTGAGATCAGTGAGCGGTTTTGCAATCTTGGAGAAGTTTTGGACGAAACGACGGCAATAGCTAGCCAAGCCAAGAAAACTTCTGACTTGCTTCACCGTCTTAGGGGGTTTCCAATCAACAATTGCCTTAACCTTTTCCGGGTCAATGGCTATGCCCTTGGCAGAGATGATATGACCAAGATATGCAACTTCTGGAATCCAGAACTCACATTTGGAGAACTTGGCATACAAACGATGCTCGCGAAGTTTCATGAGAGTGAGACGAAGGTGTTCTCCATGTTCTTCCTCGGATTTTGAGTAGACTAGAATATCATCGAGATATACCACAACGAACTTGTCGAGGTATTCATGGAAGACAGAATTCATGAGTCTTGAGAATGTTGCCGGTGCATTGGTGAGACCAAAGGACATGACGGTGTATTCATATAGACCGTAACGAGTGGTGAAGGCTGTTTTTGGAATATCTTCCTTCCTGATCTTTATCTGATGGTAACCCATCCTCAAGTCCAACTTTGAGAATATTGAGGCTCCAGCAAGTTGATCAAAAAGATCATCGATACGAGGAATTGGGTACTTGTTCTTGATGGTTTTCTCGTTGAGAGGACGATAGTCAACCACGAGTCTTTTTGTTTGATCCTTCTTGGCGACAAACAGAGTTGGGCAACCCCAAGCGGAGGAACTAGGCTGAATGTAACCTTTCTCCATGTACATATCGATTTGCTCCTTCAACAATTTCAGTTCAAGAGGAGCTATCTTGTATGGATGCTTAGAGATTGGTGCAGTACCTGGTTCAAGCTCGATCACGAACTCAACTGCTCTGTCCGGAGGCATCCCTGGCAACTCTTCTGGAAAGACGTCAGGGAATTCACAAACCACCGGAACATTTTCAAGCAGAGGTAGAGGTTTAGCATCCAGGGTGTACAGCTGAACAGAACTTGATTCACTTGGAGAATAGACTATCTGGCCGGAAGGGTGGAACAGAGTTATTGACTTCTTAGCACAGTCAATCGTAGCTTTATTGGCCTTCAACCAATCCATGCCAAGGATGACATCAATGTCAGAATTGCCAAGCAGAATGAGGGAAGCAAGGAATATGTGACCTCCAATCAAGATCTGATTCTCATGACTGATCTTGGAAGTTTGCATAGTTGCTCCAGGGGAGTTTACTACTAGCGGGGAACCCAAACCAACAAAAGGTAGTTTAACTGCTGTTGCAAAGATCTTTGACACGAACGAATGCGATGCTCCGGTATCAAACAACACTTTAGCTGGGTTAGAGTTTACGGGGAATGTACCGAGAACGACGTCAGCAGCTTCCTCAGCTTTGTCGGCCTTGATATGATTCCACCCTCGCGGTCCTCCCGACAGGCCTGTGTTTGGATTGAAGGCTTTAGCCGGGGGAGCACGAACCATTGCCTGGTTGGTGTTGGCGAGGAGGTGGTGGAGGTAGCTGCCTCTGAGTGCACTTATCAGCGTAGTGCCCAGTCTCCTTGCACTTGAAGCAAGTGACGACACGAGGAGGAGCTGGCCTTGGCTGCCCCATTGGAAACCTCTGACCCTTGCATCTGAGATGGGTTGGGGTGGGGCGGGGAACCAAAGCCTGGAGAAGCTTGGGCATTTGGAGCCCTAGTGACAGCACTGTTTGGCACCCAGATGCGGCGCTTCTGCGGAGGGGTGGTCATGTTGGAGGAGGAACCACCCTCACGCGAGTGCTTGCGCGACTCTTCGAACGCCTTGCGCCCATTCTCCTCATTGAGCGCGGTGTTCACGAGCTCCACGAAGTCCTTGCACTTGATGTTGGTGAGAGCGTACTTCAGTTCCGGGTTAAAACCTCGGCGGAACCTTGCCATCTTCTTGGCTTCAGTGGACACTTCGTCACCAGCGTATCGAGCGAGACGGTTGAACTCGTTCTGGTAGCCGAGGACGTCCAGCTTGCCATGTTTGAGAGATCAGAATTCCTCACGCATCCTTTCCATGAGACCATCCGGGATGTGGTGCTTCAGGAAGGCATCCTTGAAACAACCCGAGGTGATAGGATAGCCAGCTCTCATGGTCTGGTAGTTCTCCCACCAGGTAGCTGCCTGACCCTTCAGTAGGTAGGTGGCATACTTGACCTTATCTTCCTCAGCAACATGAGCAATCTCCAGAGCCCTGTTCATCTCCCTGATCCAGTCATCAGCATCCAGAGGCTCACGTGTTGCCACGAAAGCTCTCGGCCCCAGACTCAGAAACTCCTTGATGCTGACTCGCGGAGCATTCTGGTTGTTGTGCTGGTTAGCCTGGATCTGGGCCATCTGAGCCACGACCTGAGTCATCTGAGTCAACAGCTCCGTGAGCGGAGGTGGTTCAGGCGGGGAGTTCCTGGTTGGAGGCATCCTGAACAGAAATGCATTTAGCACAATAACAGTAAAGGATAGACTTGGTAACCGGAAGATAGATTATTCCGACGCATGAATAGATAACCAACAGGTACATCATCACATGTTCAAATACATCAGAATATCCAACACACCATTACATGTTCGAATGCCACAGGATAACTAAACATAGCTAGGAACGGATACATCGATACTCCATGCTCATCACGCAGGACGGCGGCGAGTAGTACGACGAGAGATACGGTGAGGAGGAATCCCCCGGAAGTAGGTATGACGACGATCCACGTAGAGCGGAACTGCTCTGAGAGCAACTCTCGGTGTGGTGAAGTAGAAAGCGTCGTCTCCCTGTGCTCCATAGCGGGGAATCCCTGTGTAACCAGCTCCGAGGTCGAGAAGTGGGCCTCTGATCGGCTCGTAACCTCCAGCATCTGGCAGCGGTAACCCAGCTGTCTGAACGCAACGTGCAAAGCGCTCATCTCCAACAAAATCTGTGGTGTACGTCGCCTGACGAGTGAGAGCAAGGTGGAGCTGCTCCCTGACTGAGGCTAACTCCTGAGAAAGTGTGGAAGCAACTGCGTCACTGTGCCTCACGAACTGAGCAGTGGTGTGCAGCCTGGAGCTATCAGACTCGTAGGTATCCAGGTTGCTGTGGAGAGTGAAGTGAACTCCCGCCGACGTGATGTAACCACGGGGGATGTGACGATAGATGGAATCATCAAACCCCCAGTAGTCAGCACGGAGGACGGTGAGACTCACGTAAGCTGCCTGCTGCACGGCCATATCCACTGTGGAACCTACTGCCTCGTAGCGGTGGACAACGCTCCTGCCATCATCCGACAGAATGTAGACGATAGCCCGGTAGTAGGTCTGGTTAAACTCTCGCTGCTGCTCATAGACCTGATACTCTGGTGCCCAATGGAACCCTAGATAAGTCACCATGTCTCTCAGCATCTCCGGATAACCGGCGGTGCTCTCATAGCGAGTCATCCGAACCACCTGCGGGTAGAACCTGAGATCCATCTGCAGATGATTTGGGAGGTTTTGATTAGACGCCGGTAGAAGAAACTGAAGTGGAAGGTAACAACAAGGTTTCAACGGACGAAAAGGTTGTTTAGAAGAACAGGATATCAAAGCAACATCGGGAAAACGAGACCAAAAGTCCTGAGGTACTAATGAGAACCCAAAACACGTGAAATCCTAACTTGAAAGTTTAGGTGAGAACAGAAAACAACGTTGCACTTCCTTACCAGAAAAGGGGTGGGTGGGTGGGGAAAGAAGAAAAATGGCAGAATTCCTACTCTCACGTTTCATTTTTCCTATATAGCTACAAAATAGTTTCTAGACTCAACTGAGACCAGTAAAAGGGGATCCTACAGGCAGACAGGCTCTGATACCATTTGTCGCACCCGGACTTCTAGAGGATACTCACCGTACGAACTGAACAGTATTTTGGTTGGATTACGGGGCTTAACGGCTCCCGCGTCCCCTTACAGGTAGGCCAGCACTTATGTGCGACAACCAACCGTTACCGTTCACCGTCGATGTAAACTATCCTGTAGAAATCAGGATACTACCATTGACGTACTTCATACCATACACACATGGTACGTCAACGGCTTTGAACAAAAGGATAACACAACATGCCTCTAAGACACAAAAGATCGAAATAAGGTTGCAAATGGCCTTCACTAAGGCAGAAATATCAAATACAATCATCCAGAGGACACATGTCCCAACATAGCATTCATTACATCAGCGGAAGCAATCAACGGTGTCTGGGTACAGACAAATCCAACAGGCTTAAGAAGCCGGAGAAAATAAAGAAGACGAAGCCCATCCACGTAGGTCCTGGATCCAGCCCTGGTCCAGATATCTACTCGTCTGCAGTCTCGTCAAACTCCACGAAGTAGCCATCCTGGTGGTCATCGTAGCCGTAGTCGTAGTCTGCGTAAACCACAGCCCCAAAGGGGTCAGTACAACAACGTACTGGCAAGCAAGACTCACAGTTCACCAAGGTGTAGCCCGTCAACACCAAGCACAGATGCCTTGGTATCAACGGAAGAAAAGGGTATGAAAGATGCTGCAACTGGCTGCACTAACCATCTACAGAAACATACTACAACTTCCGGTGTAACAGAAGGAGATAAGATAGTGTATCGTAACCAACTATAGTTAACCACCAATCAAACCCATCCTGGATCTCGCCCCTTATCCAAAGAAGCAATCCGAGGATAACTCACACAGTTGGATTAATGATGGATCAAGTTGTTGTGTCAATAAGCCTATTACTAGTCAAGTTATCATTAATTAGGTGTAAGTTGTTCTGAGTACTTGTTATCCAGTACTTTCACCAAGTCAACCATAACCGCGGAAAACACGGCTTCTCGAGAAGATTTATCCCTGCAGGGGTGCACCAATTTGGCCGTACACGTAAGAATAACCCGCCAGATGGGAAGGCCTTTCCCACCAAGCGGGGCACTCAACACAACTCAACTCTTCTTCGCATCAAGCCCAAAGCACCACGTGCTGTGCGTGCGCGGCTAATCGAGCCCCCCGAAGAAAAGGAGGACCCTCATAGCACTGGAAGACCACGCCGCCCTAAATGCCGACTACAAAAGTTCCACCCTGGCCTCGGGTTCGTACCTGCATATGCGTGCATCAAATGGAAAGCCCGAACTAAGTGTGGTGATTTGGACGAGATGCGGATCGAGTCAAATTGAGGGGGGCGCCCATACACGCTTCCCACATGCGGATAGTGCGCTCATCATGGATCAGTAGACAAGACTCTTTTCCTATTAGGGTCGACACTAGCAGGCCTCAAAACCACGCCGGGCCTCCTGCCGGTGCCTTAACAGCAATTTATTATTACCTCAAATTAACAAGTGTTGTTTAACATCGAGCCCCAGAATATAACAGAATATAATAACAGAAAGTAACTGATAACAGACTCGAGCAAAACAACCTAAGCATGCTAGTAAGACACGGGCCCAAGCAACAGGGTTTTGGGACTGGAGGTGTGGCAATATCAGGGTTTAGGGTATCATGTGATAGGTTCGTAACAGAAACAACTACCACTATGACTAGCAGAAAAGAACAACGGAAAGTATCGGTAACCAATGTTGAAAGGAACACGATGGTTCATGTGAGTGATAACTTGCCTGCAAACCCAGTAGCCGGGTACTGAGCTAGATCCTCAGAAGGGGTGTCGTAAAGGTCGTCGGTATCAACGTCGTCGTCTATCCGAGAAGAAGCAAACAAACAAGGCAGAAATATAAACAATCATTCTCATGGCATAGTTCACAATCAAATATGATGCATGACAAGTTAATAGATGCATCAAAATAAACTAATTGATATGATAACACAATTTAAATGGACACATATGCAACTTTGAGTTGCATATGAAAAGCCCATGGATTTTGGTTAGATTATTTGTTTTCCAACTAATCAACAGGTGCTAGGGGTTTAATATGATGCATGCCAAAGGAAAACAGCAAAATAACAACATCAGAATCAAATTAGAATAGGGTGTAGCAATTTAGAATTTTATTATTAATTTAGGGAATTTTTGGGTGCCTTAAAGGTGACACACAAGTATTTGTTGTTTTCAACCATTTAAATTGTTCAAAACAAATAACAAAGTTTATATTTGAGAAGAACATCAAATTTTAGTTGGATTACATGTTTCAAATATCGAAATTGGAATTTGGATTATTTAATTATGGATTAAACAATATTAAACAAGTTTTAAATGAATTTAAAACAAGTTTGAATTTAATTGAATTTTATTTGTTTCAAAACATAATTTCAAACTCATATTTGAAAAGTTCACACTTCGATGGGTTGAAAACATATTTTGCATGTTCAAAAATATTTTATTTTGAGCAAGTTATGATTTTATCAAATTTAAATGAATTAAACAAGTATTAAATTATTTAGGCAATTTAAATTATTCAAACCAGGAAACAAAAATTATATTTGAATAGGTTATTCAAAATGGCCTCGAAAACATATTTTATTTGCATGATTTGGAATTATTATGAATTACTTATGAATTTTAGCAAAATACAATTGAATGATTTGAATTTAAATTTGAATTGCAATTTGAAAGTTCAAAACAGTACACAAATAGATTATTTGGAAAGATTATGAAATTTGGAACAGAAAACATATAAACTTTTTATTTATTGGATTTACAGAATAAAAGTTATTAAAGTTTGAAGTTTTTGATTCAAATCTGTTAATTAAAAAGATTTTGGAATTACAGAAATTCGCAGGAAACTTTTCTCACCGCACAGCTATCTACACACTGCCTCTACCGCGTGGGCCAGAGGCCAGCGTGGCGCTGCGCACGCACGCGTGGCAGTGGCAGTCAATGACTGGTGGGCCTGCGCGCTGTGGAAGAAAAAGGAAACAAAAATTGGGGCGCTGCGGACTCGAACCCGCGCCCTCGCCTGCGCGCACAAGGTGCAGTGCCACTGCGCTGTTTCGATTCGTTTGACAGATACAGGGACAGATACAGGTTAACACTTCGTTCGCCTGTTAACTGAATTTAACTGACGAACCATCGTTTCCTCGACTGACAGAACTAGGTTCGCCGGCGTTGATCCACGGCCGTGCTCGCTGCGGTGGTGCGTGGACTTGTGCAGAGACGTGCGCGGATGCGAGAGGAGGGAGAGAGTGGAAGAGAACGGTGGCTCACCACCGGAGTAGCAGGAGGCAGAGGCTCGGGGTGGCGGTGACGCACGCTGATGACGGCAGCCGCGGCGATGTCGTCGACGGCGGGGAAGGTGTGGTTGATCTCCGGTGGCGCTCCCGTGTCCGAAACGTAGAGGAAGCAGTGGCCCTCCGATTCCAGGTGGTAGATGGCTAGGTAGAAGTGGGAGGTGGCGGCGCCATCGACGGATTCAGAGCTCCGTCTCCGGCGAGGGTGACAGAGGAGGGGAAACTCGACGGGGAGGAGGCGATTGACGGCGGCGGAGAGGGAATAGGAGCCT
Organism: Alopecurus myosuroides; assembly: GCA_028641055.1. Classification (NCBI taxonomy): domain Eukaryota; kingdom Viridiplantae; phylum Streptophyta; class Magnoliopsida; order Poales; family Poaceae; genus Alopecurus; species Alopecurus myosuroides. Next base: position 3,396,309 of record CM054057.1, read on the forward strand.
AGGGGGGTCTAGGGTTTGACGCGGAGCCCTAGGGCATGTTTTATAGCCTGCGGGAGGCTCAGATCGCCGTCGGAGTGCGGTAGCTGCCGCGGTGGCGCGCTGCGATTGCAGCCGTACTTCAGAAAGAAGATCAGCACGCTTTTTGAAGCATTACGTGATGGCTTAGGCGGGCTGGGCCGCGCGCGCGTTAGATTAGGTGGGTTGGGTAGCGTTAGGTGCTGCGCGCGCGGTAGGTTTTGCTCCTTTTATTTTTTTTTCCTTCTGTTTTCTTTTTCTAGCTTTTTCTTTTGGAAGAAAAACATAGTTTTTAAGCTAGGGAAAATTTTGGAAAAAATAGGGTAAATTCCTTAGATAAAATGCAAACATTTGGTAGCTTTTGTTTTCAAAAATTTAAACATTTGCTTGCTGTTTGAAAATTAAACCAAATTTGGGTGAAAGTTTTAATATTAAAATTCATTGATAAAACCATTCATTTAAATAGGGTAACCCCTATGGTAAATAGACAATTTAAATTGATTTGTTTTGGTAACAACATGATTTCAAAATGGTTCTGCTTTGGGTGCTTTGTTTTGAATTTTTAATGTGTTTGGAAAATAAATAATTGATTTAAAACCATCATTTTCCCAAGTGAGCACTATGGAAAAAAACATGATACAAATGGGTTGTTTTTATGGATTGTCGGCGGCGATGGAGCTACTGTACTTTTCATGGATTGTCGGCGGCGGCGATGGAGCTACTGTACTTTTCATGGATTGAAGCTTGATGTTTTAGGGTTTCTCGATCGGGGGGGAATAAATAGGCGAAAGGGCGATGTTGATGGGCGCCCGAGGGGTCCACACCATGTGGTGGTGCAGCCAGGGGGTGCGCTACCAGGTGTTGTGGCCACCTCATTGCCCCCTCCGGGTATCCTTTCGACTTTCTTGACGTGTCGGAAACAATAGGCCTAAAGGATTTTTATTCGTCCAATTCCGAGAATATTTCCAGAACAAATTTTCTTAAATTAAAAATAGCAGAAAACAGGAACTGGCGCTGTGGCATCTAGTCAATAGGTTAGTCCAGAAAACATCCAGAAAACGAAGCAAAACATGTGAAAACATAAAGTTATTGCGTAGAAAACAAGCATGGAGCGTCAAAAAATATAGATACGTTTGAGACGTATCATTGATGTCTACGCACGCTTCTATTCTTGTAGACAGTGTTGGGCCTCCAAGTGCAGAGGTTTGTAGAACAGCAGCAAGTTTCTCTTAAGTGGATCACCCAAGGTTTATCAAACTCAGGGAGGTAGAGGTCAAAGATATCCCTCTCAAGCAACCCCGCAATCAAGATACAAAAAGTCTCTTGTGTCCCAAACACACCCAATATACTTGTCAGGTATATATGTGCACTAGTTCGGCGAAGAGAGAGTAAAATGCAAGTAATATGGATGATAATAAGTGATAATAGCAATCTGAAAAAATGGCAGCAAGCAAACATGTAGCAGAACAGGTGGAAAACGGTGTTTCAATGCTTGGAAATAAGGCCTAGGGATCCTACTTTCACTAGTGGACACTCTCAACAATGACCACATAATTGAATGCATAAATATCTTCCCTTCACTATGCTACTCCAAACCACTCTCTGGTCGAATAACAAACACCACTTCATTGCGTAGGCCTGGAATAGCACTCCTCAAGTTTGTATTCCCATGTCTAGTTAACCCCACACTGTCACTATGAGCGCCCTAGAAGGTACTAAGCAAACTCCACAATTTCATAGGGTCATCCAACACAAGATATAAATATCATGCTAAACCACACGGTGCACACACTGTCACCTTTACACCCTGATCAAAGTGCTTACGGAGATCTCATAAGAACACCACTTGAGTAGCATAATACATAAGGAGAAACATCTACTAATTCAACTAGATACAAAGCTCATGATCACATAAAGATCACACCATGGGAGAGAGAGATGAACCACATAGCTACCGGTAGAGCCCTTAGCCTCGGGGGAGAACTACTCCCTCCTCATCATAGGAGACAGCAACGGCCATGGAGATGGCGGTGGAGTCAATGGAGATGGATTCCGGGGGAACTTCCCCGTCCCGGTAGGGTGCCAGAACAGAGATCTGTCCCCAAAAACTTATCAACGACGACGGCGGAGCTACGGATGTATTTTGTGGAAAAGGTCGATTCTCCTAGGGTTTTTGCATCGGGGAGTATATATAGGCGAAAGGGCGATGCCGGGTGGTTGCCAGGGGGCCTACACCACCTGGTGGCGCGGACTGGAGGTGGTAGCGCCACCCTGTGGCCCCCTCCGGGGCTCTTCGGGACTTCTGGATGCTTCCGAGACTTCTAAGACTTCTCGTTTTCGAATCGTCCAATTCTGAAAATATTTGCTGAACAACTTTTCTGAAACTAAAAACAGCAGAAAATAGGAACTGGCTCTATGGCATCTTGTCAATAGGTTAGTCCCGGGAAATCGATAAAAATGACATAAATTGTAAGGAAAACATGTGGGAAACAACATGAAAACAACATGGAACATCAGAAATTAAGGATACGTTTATAACGTATCAAGCATCCCCAAGCATAGTTCCTACTCGTCCTCGAGTAGGTAAACGATAAAACAAAATAATTTTTGAGAAGACATGTTACCACACAATCTTGATCATAATATGTAAAAGCATATGTAAGCTGAGATCATAGAACTTTAACACAAACATGATAAATAAAACTTTAATAATAAAGCATAGCAATCACTTTGCATCATGAGAAGTATCTCAAATAAAAGGTCATGAATAACAATGCAAAGAAAGATATATGTTTGTTTCAAGTATAGAGAAAGCATGGCAAAGTGGTATTTCGCTAGTCCTTAAGAGTGGGGCAAAACATAAATGCCAGGACACCTTGAAAGTTCACGAGGAAGACTAGAGCAAATAATTTGAGAACAAGTAGCAACACTTCATGAATCAATTAATAATGTTTCTGGGACAAATGCACACAAAACTCAGAATGGCAAAAATGCTCTCTCAACTGTGCATAAAGTTATAAGATGGAGAATCAACATAAAAGTAAAATAAAGGCCCTTCACAGAGGGAAGCAGGTATCACTCATGTGCTAGAGCTTTTTATTTTATTAAACAGAGGTATTAAAAGTTTGACACTGAGTGTCTATATTTTGGGAGATGTATGTTAAAGTCAACGAATGGTAAACAGAAAATATAGTACGTCACAAGCCACCTGGATTCATAAGAGAGGCTCCCATATGAAGGACACATCTGGGTAGAAGGTCATCCCTCTTTCTCTTTTGTTTACACAATTATGCTTTGACTGATAAATCAGGGGAAAAATAGTAAAGAGATTTTGTGTGTATTAATTTGGGGTTGGGCACCCTGCTGCCAGCTCTTCTATCAACTGGATAAGCAGATGAAGCCACTAGTCCAGGGTGTGAAATCCAATAAACAAGTGAGGTAAAGATTCTCTATTTACGTCCTCATGAGCAAAAACAGGAACACAAAGCAGGAATAATTTTGAAGGTTTTAAATGTAAAACATGAGCAATTTACTAGGAGTGGCAGTTAAATACCACATGTAGGTAGGTATGGTGGACACAATGGGAAAGCTTGGTTTTAGGGAGTTGGATGCACGAGTAGAATTCCATACTCAGTATATGTGGAGGCTAACAAAAGACTGGGAGCGACAAATAAAGAGAGCATAAGAGCCATAATTATGCATAGCGACATAAACATCATTAATTAAAGCATAAGAGGTATCACAAGTTCAAAAACTAAATCATCATAGAGGCTATCAGTGACTGGTTCATATTCATAAACATGGTGTGAGCATGCACCAAGTCAACCAAATAAAACATTCGAAAGAGAATACCATAAATTTATTCTTCAGTATGACAAGAACAACTCATGAATCTTTCAATGGCACATTAAACACTCTCAGATATTTGAGGCTAATCATTATACTCAATAACAAAAAGGCTTTAAAACTAAAATAACATCTAGCATGATATGAAAAATTTCTAGCCACGGTCTATACAAGCTTATACTGGCATCATTATAAATTCTACTACAAGCAGCAGTTTCTTTTTCAACAAGCACCGTACAAAACATGCTTGAACAAAAACTCTCTAAATGCTCCAGAAAACAAACATGAGACTACTGACATAACACTACTAAAACTAACAGCTCCGAACAAGAGATGCAATGAAAACAAGAGCTAAACAGGAAATTTCTAGTGAAACTATGTTTTTATTTGGCCATATCATATGAAGTTTACTTGGAGCGTCTGTTTGTTTTTCTTTTGTTTTCCTTTGTTTTATTTTGTTTTCCTTGCTACAATAATATAGTTGGACCCTAGAATTCTTTGTTTGGGAGAGAGACACGCATCGCTTTTTCGTTTGAATACTTGATATGCGAGTATTCTTAGTTTTTCTTCTAGTTGCTGCAAAATTTCCTGTTTAGCTCTTGTTTTCATTGCATCTCTTGTTCGGAGCTGTTAGTTTTAGTAGTGTTATGTCAGTACTCTCATGTTTGTTTTCTGGAGCATTTAGAGAGTTTTTGTTCAAGCATGTTTTGTACGGTGCTTGTTGGAAAAAGAAACTGCTGCTTGTAGTAGAATTTATAATGATGCTAGTATAAGCTTGTATAGACCGTGGCTAGACTTTTTCATATCATGCTAGATGTTATTTTAGTTCTAAAGACCTATGGTTTTTTAGTATCATGATTATCCTCAAATAGCTGAGAGTGTTTAATGTTCCATTGAAAGAATCATGAGTTGTTCTTGTCATATTGAAGCATAAATTTGTGGTGTTCCCCTTTGAATGTTTTATTTGGCTGACTTGGCGCATGCTCACAATATGTTTATGACTATGAACAAATCACTAATAGCCCCCATGATCATTTAGTTTTTGAACTTGTGGTACCACTTATGCTTTGATTAATGATGTTTATGTTGCTATGCATGATTATGGCTCTTATGCTCTCTTGATTTGTCGCTCCCAGTCTTTTGGTAGCCTCCACTTGTGCTGAGTATGAGCTCTATTCGTGCATAGAACTCCCAAAAACCAAAAAATTTCCATTGCGTCCACCATACATACCTACATGAAGTATTTAACCGCCACTCCAAAGTAAATTGCTCATGGGTTACCTTTAAAACTTTCAAAATTACTCCTCCATCGTACTCCTGTTTTAGCTCACAAGGACGTAAATAGAGAATCTTTATCTCACTTGTTGATTGGACTTTCACACCCTGGACTAGTGGCTTCATCCGCTTATCCAATGATAGAAGAGCTGCAGCGGGGTGCCCGGCCCCACATTAATAACACAAATTCTCTTCACTATTTGTGCCCCTGATTTATCAGGCAAAGCATAATTGTGTAAACAAAAGAGAAAGAGGGATGACCTTCTACCCTGATGCGTCCTTCTATGGGAGCCGCTCTTGTGAAGTCGAGTTGGCTTGTGATGTACTGTATTATATGTTTACCATTCGTTGACATAAGCATACACCTCTCTTAAAATATAGACACTCCTCCACGTTATGTGATTGTTGGCAGGCACCCGAGGATTCGGTTAGCCATAGTTTGTGTAAGATGGATGGGAGGAGTGTCAAGCTTTTATACCTCTTTTTAGTAAAATAAAATCTCTAGCACATGAGTGATCCATGCTTCCCTCTGCGAAGGACATTTCTTTTACTTTTATGTTGAGTCTCCATCTTCTAACTTTATGTACGGTTGAGAGAGCATAGTTTCCATTTTGAGTTTTATGTGCATTTGTCCCAGATACATTATTAATGGATTCATGATGTGTTATTGGTTGTTCTATAATTATTTGTTCTAGTCTTCCTCGTGAACTTTGAAGGTGTCATGGCATTTATGTTTTTCCCAACTCTTAAGGACTAGCGAAATATCACATTGCCATGTTTTCTCTATACTTGAAAAAAAACGTATATATTTCGTTGCATTGTTATTCGTGATCTTTTATTTCTGTTACTTATCATGATGCAAGGTGATTCCTATGCTTTATTATTAAAATTCTATTTATCATGCTTGTGTTGAAGTTCTATGATCTCATCTTACTTGTGCTTTTACATTATTGATTATCAAGTTTATGTTGGTAGCATGTCACCTTAGAAATTGTGTGTTTTTATTGTTTACCTACTCGAGGACGAGTAGGAACTAAGCTTGGGGATGTTGATACGTCATAAACGTATCCTTAATTTCTGATGATCCATGTTGTTTTCTTATTGTTTCCCACTTGTTTGATATACACTTTATGTAAATTTTATCGATTTTCCGGACTAACCTATTGACAAGATGTCACAGAACCAGTTCCATGTTTTCTGCTGTTTTTAGATTCAGAAAAGTTGTTCTGGAAATATTCTCGGAATTGGAAACTTCAAAGTCCGGAGGTCCTAGAATTCTTGAAGGTTCCACAGAGTCCCAAAGAGACCCGGAGGGGGCCATTGGGGGCCCACACCATAGGGCGGCGTGCCCCTAGCCGCGCCATGGGGTGGTGTGCCCCCTCGGCCTCCACCGTCTTTTCCCTTTCGCCTATTTATACCACCCGAGACATAAACCTTAAATATATAGCACTTCGTCCTGAAAAACACCGGAGGCCGCCGTCATCATCATCCTGAGATCGAGAGGGTTCTGGAGCTCTCCCCGGCACCCTGCCGGGAGGGGAATTCATCACCGGAGGGGTCTACACCGCCATGCCGTCCTCCGAGGTGATGCGTGAGTAGTTCATCCCTGGACTACGGGTCCATAGAAGTAGCTAGATGGTTGTTCTCTCCACTTTGTACCTCATGTTTAGATCTCGTGAGCTTCCTTACATGATCGAGATCATCTTTATGTAATGGTACATGTTGTGTTTGCTGGGATCTGATGAATGTTGAATGCTATGTCTTCTGATTATAAATCTATCATGTTATCTTCATGCATATGTTATTTATGATCTTGCATGCTCTCTGTTATTAGTAGATTCTCTGGCCAAGTAGATGCTAGTAACTCCAAGAGAGAGATGCTCGATAGTGGGCTCATGCCTTCTTTGCATCTGTGCTCGAGTAACAGACACGTGACGGATGGAGGATGTGGTGTTGCCATTAGGGAGAAATCAACGGTGTTTACCTAGTTTACATTTTTTACATTACACACGTTGCTTACTGCCATAAACTGTTACTAGCAACTTAATACCCAACGTTTGTTCGGATGATATTCTAAGGGTGGATTATTAGACATAGAAGCAGTTGGATGACGGTCTATGTATTTTGTTGTAATGCCCGCATGAATCACATAGTAATATTTATGTCTTGCAAATGCACTACGGTGCAGATTTCATTTTTTGTCAATTGCCCAGCTGTAATTTGTTCACCACACATGTTATTTATCTTTCACGGAAAGACACAACTAGTGAACTATGGACCCCGGTCCTTTTTCCTCATAGTGATAAAACAACAACTGCTTTCATACTGCGGCTACTGCTTTCATACTATTTTCCTAATGTTTTGCACACCATACGTTTAACCTCTTTGTGTTCAGCAAAATCAGTGAGATTGACAACCTCACTGCTACGTTGGGGCAAAGTGATTTGATTGTGTTGTGTAGGTTCCACATTGCTGCTGAACCGGTAGTGCGCCCTGCCACCTCAGTTGCATCAACCTTCAGAGATTGCTTGTCCTCCTACTGGTCGATTTAACCTTGGTTTCTTTTCTCGGGGAAAAATATCCGTTGCACTCTTCACAACTTTCTGTCGCGCCCGGACTTCTAGAGGATACTCACCGTACGAACTGAACAGTATTTTGGTTGGATTACGGGGCTTAACGGCTCCCGCGTCCCCTTACGGGTAGGCCAGCACTTATGTGCGACAACCAACCGTTACCGTTCACCGTCGATGTAAACTATCCTGTAGAAATCAGGATACTACCATTGACGTACTTCATACCATACACACATGGTACGTCAACGGCTTTGAACAAAAGGATAACACAACATGCCTCTAAGACACAAAAGATCGAAATAAGGTTGCAAATGGCCTTCACTAAGGCAGAAATATCAAATACAATCATCCAGAGGACACATGTCCCAACATAGCATTCATTACATCAGCGGAAGCAATCAACGGTGTCTGGGTACAGACAAATCCAACAGGCTTAAGAAGCCGGAGAAAATAAAGAAGACGAAGCCCATCCACGTAGGTCCTGGATCCAGCCCTGGTCCAGATATCTACTCGTCTGCAGTCTCGTCAAACTCCACGAAGTAGCCATCCTGGTGGTCATCGTAGCCGTAGTCGTAGTCTGCGTAAACCACAGCCCCAAAGGGGTCAGTACAACAACGTACTGGCAAGCAAGACTCACAGTTCACCAAGGTGTAGCTCGTCAACACCAAGCACAGATGCCTTGGGATCAACGGAAGAAATGGGTATGAAAGATGCTGCAACTGGCTGCACTAACCATCTACAGAAACATACTACAACTTCCGGTGTAACAGAAGGAGATAAGATAGCGTATCGTAACCAACTATAGTTAACCACCAATCAAACCCATCCTGGATCTCGCCCCTTATCCAAAGAAGCAATCCGAGGATAACTCACACAGTTGGATTAATGATGGATCAAGTTGTTGTGTCAATAAGCCTATTACTAGTCAAGTTATCATTAATTAGGTGTAAGTTGTTCTGAGTACTTGTTAGCCAGTACTTTCACCAAGTCAACCATAACCGCGGAAAACACGGCTTCTCGAGAAGATTTATCCCTGCAGGGGTGCACCAATTTGGCCGTACACGTAAGAATAACCCGCCAGATGGGAAGGCCTTTCCCACCAAGCGGGGCACTCAACACAACTCAACTCTTCTTCGCATCAAGCCCAAAGCACCACGTGCTGTGCGTGCGTGGCTAATCGAGCCCCCCGAAGAAAAGGAGGACCCTCATAGCACTGGAAGACCACGCCGCCCTAAATGCCGACTACAAAAGTTCCACCCTGGCCTCGGGTTCGTACCTGCATATGCGTGCATCAAATGGAAAGCCCGAACTAAGTGTGGTGATTTGGACGAGATGCGGATCGAGTCAAATTGAGGGGGGCGCTCATACACGCTTCCCACATGCGGATAGTGCGCTCATCATGGATCAGTAGACAAGACTCTTTTCCTATTAGGGTCGACACTAGCAGGCCTCAAAACCACGCCGGGCCTCCTGCCGGTGCCTTAACAGCAATTTATTATTACCTCAAATTAACAAGTGTTGTTTAACATCGAGCCCCAGAATATAACAGAATATAATAACAGAAAGTAACTGATAACAGACTCGAGCAAAACAACCTAAGCATGCTAGTAAGACACGGGCCCAAGCAACGGGGTTTTGGGACTGGAGGTGTGGCAATATCAGGGTTTAGGGTATCATGTGATAGGTTCGTAACAGAAACAACTACCACTATGGCTAGCAGAAAAGAACAACGGAAAGTATCGGTAACCAATGTTGAAAGGAACACGATGGTTCATGTGAGTGATAACTTGCCTGCAAACCCAGTAGCCGGGTACTGAGCTAGATCCTCAGAAGGGGTGTCGTAAAGGTCGTCGGTATCAACGTCGTCGTCTATCCGAGAAGAAGCAAACAAACAAGGCAGAAATATAAACAATCATTCTCATGGCATAGTGCACAATCAAATATGATGCATGACAAGTTAATAGATGCATCAAAATAAACTAATTGATATGATAACACAATTTAAATGGACACATATGCAACTTTGAGTTGCATATGAAAAGCCCATGGATTTTGGTTAGATTATTTGTTTTCCAACTAATCAACAGGTGCTAGGGGTTTAATATGATGCATGCAAAAGGAAAACAGCAAAATAACAACATCAGAATCAAATTAGAATAGGGTGTAGCAATTTAGAATTTTATTATTAATTTAGGGAATTTTTGGGTGCCTTAAAGGTGACACACAAGTATTTGTTGTTTTCAACCATTTAAATTGTTCAAAACAAATAACAAAGTTTATATTTGAGAAGAACATCAAATTTTAGTTGGATTACATGTTTCACATATTGAAATTGGAATTTGGATTATTTAATTATGAATTAAACAATATTAAACAAGTTTTAAATGAATTTAAAACAAGTTTGAATTTAATTGAATTTTTATTTGTTCAACACATAATTACAAACTCATATTTGAAAAGTTCACACTTTGATGGTTTGAAAACATATTTTGCATGTTCAAAAATATTTTATTTTGAGCAATTTATGATTTTATCAAATTTTAATTGAATTAAACAAGTATTAAATTATTTAGGCAATTTAAATTATTCAAACCAGGAAACAAAAATTATATTTGAAAAGGTTAATCAAAATGGCATTGAAAACATATTTCATTTGCATGATTTGGATTTATTATGAATTACTTATGAATTTTGGCAAAATTCAATTGAATGATTTGAAATTAAATTTGAATTGCAATTTGAAAGTTCAAAACAGTACACAAATAGATTATTTGGAAAGCTTATGAAATTTGGAACAGAAAACATATAGACTTTTTATTTATTGGATTTACAGAATGGAAGTTATTAAAGTTTGAAGTTTTTGTTTTAAATCTGCTATTTAAAAAGATTTTGGAATTACAGAAAATGCGCAGGAACTTTTCTCACTGCACTGGTAGCTAGCCACGGTCACTGCCCCGTGGGCCTAGCCAGCGTGGCGCTGCGCACGCACGCGTGGCAGTGGCAGTCACCGACTGGTGGGCCTGCGCGCTGAAGCAAAATGGCCAAAAAAGGTTTGTGCGATGTGGGGTTCGAACCCGAGACCAGCCGCGAGTTTCAGAGGAGCGCAACCAGTGCGCTAGTTTCAGTCGTTTGACAGTATAACAGGCGCGGACAGGTTAACACTTCGTTCGCCTGTTAACTGAATTTAACTGACGAACCATCGTTTCCCTCGACTGACAGAACTAGGTTCGCCGGCGTTGATCCACGGCCGTGCTCGCTGCGGTGGTGCGTGGACTTGTGCAGAGACGTGCGCGGATGCGAGAGGAGGGAGAGAGTGGAAGAGAACGGTGGCTCACCACCGGAGTAGCAGGAGGCAGAGGCTCGGGGTGGCGGTGACGCACGCTGACGACGGCAGCCGCGGCGATGTCGTCGACGGCGGGGAAGGTGTGGTTGATCTCCGGTGGCGCTCCCGTGTCCGAAACGTAGAGGAAGCAGTGGCCCTCCGATTCCAAGTGGTAGATGGCTAGGTAGAAGTGGGAGGTGGCGGCGCCATCGACGGATTCAGAGCTCCGTCTCCGGCGAGGGTGACACAGGAGGGGAAACTCGACGGGGAGGAGGCGATTGACGGCGGCGGAGAGGGAATAGGAGCCTAGGGGGGTCTAGGGTTTGACGCGGAGCCCTAGGGCATGTTTTATAGCCTGCGGGAGGCTCAGATCGCCGTCGGAGTGCGGTAGCTGCCGCGGTGGCGCGCTGCGATTGCAGCCGTACTTCAGAAAGAAGATCAGCACGCTTTTTGAAGCGTTACGTGATGGCTTAGGCGGGCTGGGCCGCGCGCGCGTTAGATTAGGTGGGTTGGGTAGCGTTAGGTGCTGCGCGCGCGGTAGGTTTTGCTCCTTTTATTTTTTTTTCTTCTGTTTTTTTTTTGTAGCTTTTGCTTTTGGAAGAAAAACATAGTTTTAAGTTAGGGAAAATTTTGGAAAAAATAGGGTAAATTCCTTAGATAAAATGCAAACATTTGGTAGCTTTTGTTTTCAAAAATTTAAACATTTGCTTGCTGTTTGAAAATTAAACCAAATTTGGGTGAAAGTTTTAATATTAAAATTCATTGATAAAACCATTCCTTTAAATAGGGTAACCCCTATGGTAAATAGACAATTTGAATTGATTTGTTTTGGTAACAACATGATTTCAAAATGGTTCTGCTTTGGGTGCTTTGTTTTGAATTTTTAATGTGTTTGGAAAATAAATAATTGATTTAAAACCATCATTTTCCCAAGTGAGCACTATGGAAAAAACATGATACAAATGGGTTGTTTTTAGTTGTGATTTTTATTCAAAATGTTGTAATAGAGCAAGTATGAAACCATTGTTTGAATAAGGTTTGAATTTGAGTTGTGAAAACAGTGGAAAACAATTGCAACAATTAAGAAACAAATGCAAACAACATGGAAACAATATGATGACATGATGCAATACTTTAATAAACATGCAACAAACATTCTAAGGGGATGATTTTCATACTTGGGATGTTACAAAACGCCCCCCCTTGAAGGAATCGCGCCCCGAGATTCCTACTGAGAAATGAAAAGGTCCGGATACTTCTTGCGAAGATCCTCTTCGGTCTCCCACGTTGCCTCTTTATCGGAATGATGCGACCACTGCACCTTCAAGAACTTGGTGCTCTTGTTGCGAGTCTTACGCTCGGTCTCATCGAGAATACGAATAGGGTGATCCTCATAAGAGAGATCATCTTGCAGTTTGATGGAATCATGATCAACTGCACGATCTGGATCTTTGAAACACTTCTTGAGCTGTGACACGTGGAACACATCGTGCACTTTGGATAGTTTTTCTGGAAGTTCAAGACGATAAGCATTTTCTGCACGCCTTGAGAGAATGTTGAAAGGACCAATGTATCTTGGTGCAAGCTTTCCTTTCACACCAAAACGATGAGTGCCTCTGAGGGGAGTTACACGGAGATATGCCTTATCACCAGGTGCATAGATCATATCCCTGTGCTTGCTATCATAATAGCTCTTCTGACGAGACTGAGCAATCCTGAGATTGTCGCGAATGATACGAACTTTCTCCTCGGCTTCCTTAACAATGTCAGGGCCTAAGAGTGAACGTTCACCAGCTCCAGACCAATTGATTGGACTCCTGCATCTGCGACCATACAGTGCCTCAAATGGTGCCATGCCTAGGCTTGTCTGGTAGCTGTTGTTGTAGGAGAATTCAGCATATGGAAGGCAATCCTCCCATTTCATGCCAAAGGAGATACCACATGCTCTGAGCATATCCTCGAGAATCTGATTGACTCTTTCGACTTGCCCCTGAGACTAAGGGTGATAAGCTGTGCTGAACAGAAGTTTAGTGCCCAATGCTTCTTGAAAGCTCTTCCAGAAATGAGAAGTGAAGATACTTCCACGGTCTGAGCTTATTTCCAATGGAACACCATGAAGAGGAACAATCTTTGCTGTGTAGAGTTCTGCTAACTGGCTAGCTGAGATAGTTTCCTTGACAGCAAAGAAATGAGCTACTTTAGTGAGACGATCAATAACAACGAAGATTGCATCGTTGCCCTTTTTCGACTTTGGAAACCCAGTAACGAAGTCCATTTCAATCATGTCCCACTTCCACTCAGGAATTTTGAGAGGTTGGAGAAGACCGGCTGTTTTCTGATGGACTGCCTTAACACGTTGACAAACGTCGCATTCAGAAACGTATTGAGCAATTTCACGTTTCATGCCAGGCCACCAATACAGAGTCTTAAGATCCTGGTACATCTTTGTACTTCCAGGGTGAATGGAGAGAGGAGTTTCATGAGCCTCCTTGAGAATGATATCTTTGAGACTTTGAACTTGAGGAACTGCAATGCGTCCTTCAAAGAACACAGTTCCTTTATCATCAACTGAGAAGGACTTGAATTTCTCCTTTCCTTCCTTGATGTGCTCAACCATCTTCTTGATTTCAGTATCACGAAGTTGTTCAGAACGAATCTTGTCCTCGAGAGTTGGACTGGCTGTCAAGCTAGCAAGGTAGCCTTGAGGAACAAGACCAAGGTTCAGCTTCTGGAATTCTTCATGAAGTGGAGGTTGGCTTTCCATGATCATGAGATTATTGCAATAGGACTTGCGACTGAGAGCATCGGCCATAACATTAGCCTTGCCTGGAGTGTAAGAAATTGTGAGATCAAAGTCTTTAATCTTCTCAATCCATCTCCTTTGCCTGAGGTTTAGATCTGGTTGAGTGAAAATGTATTTCAGACTCTTATGATCGGAAAAGATTTCAGTTTTGTTACCCAACAAGTATTGCCTCCATTTCTTGAGGGCAAACACAACTGCTGCTAGCTCAAGATCATGTGTGGGATAGTTTTGCTCCTGTGGGTTCAACTGACGTGAAGCATAAGCCACAACTTGACGTTCTTGCATAAGAACTGCACCCAGACCTTGGAGAGACGCATCACAGAATATCTGGAAAGGTTTGGTAGTATCTGGGCCAACCAAACTGGGGTGGAAGTGAGTTTAGCCTTCAGGAGATTGAAACTCTCATCACACTGTGGAGTCCAAATGAACTTTTGTCCTTCTTTGTGAGATCAGTGAGCGGTTTTGCAATCTTGGAGAAGTTTTGGACGAAACGACGGCAATAGCTAGCCAAGCCAAGAAAACTTCTGACTTGCTTCACCGTCTTAGGGGGTTTCCAATCAACAATTGCCTTAACCTTTTCCGGGTCAATGGCTATGCCCTTGGCAGAGATGATATGACCAAGATATGCAACTTCTGGAATCCAGAACTCACATTTGGAGAACTTGGCATACAAACGATGCTCGCGAAGTTTCATGAGAGTGAGACGAAGGTGTTCTCCATGTTCTTCCTCGGATTTTGAGTAGACTAGAATATCATCGAGATATACCACAACGAACTTGTCGAGGTATTCATGGAAGACAGAATTCATGAGTCTTGAGAATGTTGCCGGTGCATTGGTGAGACCAAAGGACATGACGGTGTATTCATATAGACCGTAACGAGTGGTGAAGGCTGTTTTTGGAATATCTTCCTTCCTGATCTTTATCTGATGGTAACCCATCCTCAAGTCCAACTTTGAGAATATTGAGGCTCCAGCAAGTTGATCAAAAAGATCATCGATACGAGGAATTGGGTACTTGTTCTTGATGGTTTTCTCGTTGAGAGGACGATAGTCAACCACGAGTCTTTTTGTTTGATCCTTCTTGGCGACAAACAGAGTTGGGCAACCCCAAGCGGAGGAACTAGGCTGAATGTAACCTTTCTCCATGTACATATCGATTTGCTCCTTCAACAATTTCAGTTCAAGAGGAGCTATCTTGTATGGATGCTTAGAGATTGGTGCAGTACCTGGTTCAAGCTCGATCACGAACTCAACTGCTCTGTCCGGAGGCATCCCTGGCAACTCTTCTGGAAAGACGTCAGGGAATTCACAAACCACCGGAACATTTTCAAGCAGAGGTAGAGGTTTAGCATCCAGGGTGTACAGCTGAACAGAACTTGATTCACTTGGAGAATAGACTATCTGGCCGGAAGGGTGGAACAGAGTTATTGACTTCTTAGCACAGTCAATCGTAGCTTTATTGGCCTTCAACCAATCCATGCCAAGGATGACATCAATGTCAGAATTGCCAAGCAGAATGAGGGAAGCAAGGAATATGTGACCTCCAATCAAGATCTGATTCTCATGACTGATCTTGGAAGTTTGCATAGTTGCTCCAGGGGAGTTTACTACTAGCGGGGAACCCAAACCAACAAAAGGTAGTTTAACTGCTGTTGCAAAGATCTTTGACACGAACGAATGCGATGCTCCGGTATCAAACAACACTTTAGCTGGGTTAGAGTTTACGGGGAATGTACCGAGAACGACGTCAGCAGCTTCCTCAGCTTTGTCGGCCTTGATATGATTCACCCTCGCGGTCCTCCCGACAGGCCTGTTGTTGGAGTTGAAGGCTTTAGCCGGGGGAGCACGAACCATTGCCTGGTTGGTGTTGGGGCGAGGAGGTGGTGGAGGTAGCTGCCTCTGAGTGCACTTATCAGCGTAGTGCCCAGTCTCCTTGCACTTGAAGCAAGTGACGACACGAGGAGGAGCTGGCCTTGGCTGCCCCATTGGAAACCTCTGACCCTGCATCTGAGATGGGTTGGGTGGGCGGGGACCAAAGCCTGGAGAAGCTTGGGCATTTGGAGCCCTAGTGACAGCACTGTTTGGCACCCAGATGCGGCGCTTCTGCGGAGGGGTGGTCATGTTGGAGGAGGAACCACCCTCACGCGAGTGCTTGCGCGACTCTTCGAACGCCTTGCGCCCATTCTCCTCATTGAGCGCGGTGTTCACGAGCTCCACGAAGTCCTTGCACTTGATGTTGGTGAGAGCGTACTTCAGTTCCGGGTTAAAACCTCGGCGGAACCTTGCCATCTTCTTGGCTTCAGTGGACACTTCGTCACCAGCGTATCGAGCGAGACGGTTGAACTCGTTCTGGTAGCCGAGGACGTCCAGCTTGCCATGTTTGAGAGATCAGAATTCCTCACGCATCCTTTCCATGAGACCATCCGGGATGTGGTGCTTCAGGAAGGCATCCTTGAAACAACCCCAGGTGATAGGATAGCCAGCTCTCATGGTCTGGTAGTTCTCCCACCAGGTAGCTGCCTGACCCTTCAGTAGGTAGGTGGCATACTTGACCTTATCTTCCTCAGCAACATGAGCAATCTCCAGAGCCCTGTTCATCTCCCTGATCCAGTCATCAGCATCCAGAGGCTCACGTGTTGCCACGAAAGCTCTCGGCCCCAGACTCAGAAACTCCTTGATGCTGACTCGCGGAGCATTCTGGTTGTTGTGCTGGTTAGCCTGGATCTGGGCCATCTGAGCCACGACCTGAGTCATCTGAGTCAACAGCTCCGTGAGCGGAGGTGGTTCAGGCGGGGAGTTCCTGGTTGGAGGCATCCTGAACAGAAATGCATTTTAGCACAATAACAGTAAAGGATAGACTTGGTAACCGGAAGATAGATTATTCCGACGCATGAATAGATAACCAACAGGTACATCATCACATGTTCAAATACATCAGAATATCCAACACACCATTACATGGTTCGAATGCCACAGGATAACTAAACATAGCTAGGAACGGATACATCGATACTCCCATGCTCATCACGCAGGACGGCGGCGAGTAGTACGACGAGAGATACGGTGAGGAGGAATCCCCCGGAAGTAGGTATGACGACGATCCACGTAGAGCGGAACTGCTCTGAGAGCAACTCTCGGTGTGGTGAAGTAGAAAGCGTCGTCTCCCTGTGCTCCATAGCGGGGAATCCCTGTGTAACCAGCTCCGAGGTCGAGAAGTGGGCCTCTGATCGGCTCGTAACCTCCAGCATCTGGCAGCGGTAACCCAGCTGTCTGAACGCAACGTGCAAAGCGCTCATCTCCAACAAAATCTGTGGTGTACGTCGCCTGACGAGTGAGAGCAAGGTGGAGCTGCTCCCTGACTGAGGCTAACTCCTGAGAAAGTGTGGAAGCAACTGCGTCACTGTGCCTCACGAACTGAGCAGTGGTGTGCAGCCTGGAGCTATCAGACTCGTAGGTATCCAGGTTGCTGTGGAGAGTGAAGTGAACTCCCGCCGACGTGATGTAACCACGGGGGATGTGACGATAGATGGAATCATCAAACCCCCAGTAGTCAGCACGGAGGACGGTGAGACTCACGTAAGCTGCCTGCTGCACGGCCATATCCACTGTGGAACCTACTGCCTCGTAGCGGTGGACAACGCTCCTGCCATCATCCGACAGAATGTAGACGATAGCCCGGTAGTAGGTCTGGTTAAACTCTCGCTGCTGCTCATAGACCTGATACTCTGGTGCCCAATGGAACCCTAGATAAGTCACCATGTCTCTCAGCATCTCCGGATAACCGGCGGTGCTCTCATAGCGAGTCATCCGAACCACCTGCGGGTAGAACCTGAGATCCATCTGCAGATGATTTGGGAGGTTTTGATTAGACGCCGGTAGAAGAAACTGAAGTGGAAGGTAACAACAAGGTTTCAACGGACGAAAAGGTTGTTTAGAAGAACAGGATATCAAAGCAACATCGGGAAAACGAGACCAAAAGTCCTGAGGTACTAATGAGAACCCAAAACACGTGAAATCCTAACTTGAAAGTTTAGGTGAGAACAGAAAACAACGTTGAACTTCCTTACCAGAAAAGGGTGGGTGGGTGGGGAAAGAAGAAAAATGGCAGAATTCCTACTCTCACGTTTCATTTTTCCTATATAGCTACAAAATAGTTTCTAGACTCAACTGAGACCAGTAAAAGGGGATCCTACAGGCAGACAGGCTCTGATACCATTTGTCGCACCCGGACTTCTAGAGGATACTCACCGTACGAACTGAACAGTATTTTGGTTGGATTACGGGGCTTAACGGCTCCCGCGTCCCCTTACAGGTAGGCCAGCACTTATGTGCGACAACCAACCGTTACCGTTCACCGTCGATGTAAACTATCCTGTAGAAATCAGGATACTACCATTGACGTACTTCATACCATACACACATGGTACGTCAACGGCTTTGAACAAAAGGATAACACAACATGCCTCTAAGACACAAAAGATCGAAATAAGGTTGCAAATGGCCTTCACTAAGGCAGAAATATCAAATACAATCATCCAGAGGACACATGTCCCAACATAGCATTCATTACATCAGCGGAAGCAATCAACGGTGTCTGGGTACAGACAAATCCAACAGGCTTAAGAAGCCGGAGAAAATAAAGAAGACGAAGCCCATCCACGTAGGTCCTGGATCCAGCCCTGGTCCAGATATCTACTCGTCTGCAGTCTCGTCAAACTCCACGAAGTAGCCATCCTGGTGGTCATCGTAGCCGTAGTCGTAGTCTGCGTAAACCACAGCCCCAAAGGGGTCAGTACAACAACGTACTGGCAAGCAAGACTCACAGTTCACCAAGGTGTAGCCCGTCAACACCAAGCACAGATGCCTTGGTATCAACGGAAGAAAAGGGTATGAAAGATGCTGCAACTGGCTGCACTAACCATCTACAGAAACATACTACAACTTCCGGTGTAACAGAAGGAGATAAGATAGCGTATCGTAACCAACTATAGTTAACCACCAATCAAACCCATCCTGGATCTCGCCCCTTATCCAAAGAAGCAATCCGAGGATAACTCACACAGTTGGATTAATGATGGATCAAGTTGTTGTGTCAATAAGCCTATTACTAGTCAAGTTATCATTAATTAGGTGTAAGTTGTTCTGAGTACTTGTTATCCAGTACTTTCACCAAGTCAACCATAACCGCGGAAAACACGGCTTCTCGAGAAGATTTATCCCTGCAGGGGTGCACCAATTTGGCCGTACACGTAAGAATAACCCGCCAGATGGGAAGGCCTTTCCCACCAAGCGGGGCACTCAACACAACTCAACTCTTCTTCGCATCAAGCCCAAAGCACCACGTGCTGTGCGTGCGCGGCTAATCGAGCCCCCCGAAGAAAAGGAGGACCCTCATAGCACTGGAAGACCACGCCGCCCTAAATGCCGACTACAAAAGTTCCACCCTGGCCTCGGGTTCGTACCTGCATATGCGTGCATCAAATGGAAAGCCCGAACTAAGTGTGGTGATTTGGACGAGATGCGGATCGAGTCAAATTGAGGGGGGCGCCCATACACGCTTCCCACATGCGGATAGTGCGCTCATCATGGATCAGTAGACAAGACTCTTTTCCTATTAGGGTCGACACTAGCAGGCCTCAAAACCACGCCGGGCCTCCTGCCGGTGCCTTAACAGCAATTTATTATTACCTCAAATTAACAAGTGTTGTTTAACATCGAGCCCCAGAATATAACAGAATATAATAACAGAAAGTAACTGATAACAGACTCGAGCAAAACAACCTAAGCATGCTAGTAAGACACGGGCCCAAGCAACAGGGTTTTGGGACTGGAGGTGTGGCAATATCAGGGTTTAGGGTATCATGTGATAGGTTCGTAACAGAAACAACTACCACTATGACTAGCAGAAAAGAACAACGGAAAGTATCGGTAACCAATGTTGAAAGGAACACGATGGTTCATGTGAGTGATAACTTGCCTGCAAACCCAGTAGCCGGGTACTGAGCTAGATCCTCAGAAGGGGTGTCGTAAAGGTCGTCGGTATCAACGTCGTCGTCTATCCGAGAAGAAGCAAACAAACAAGGCAGAAATATAAACAATCATTCTCATGGCATAGTTCACAATCAAATATGATGCATGACAAGTTAATAGATGCATCAAAATAAACTAATTGATATGATAACACAATTTAAATGGACACATATGCAACTTTGAGTTGCATATGAAAAGCCCATGGATTTTGGTTAGATTATTTGTTTTCCAACTAATCAACAGGTGCTAGGGGTTTAATATGATGCATGCCAAAGGAAAACAGCAAAATAACAACATCAGAATCAAATTAGAATAGGGTGTAGCAATTTAGAATTTTATTATTAATTTAGGGAATTTTTGGGTGCCTTAAAGGTGACACACAAGTATTTGTTGTTTTCAACCATTTAAATTGTTCAAAACAAATAACAAAGTTTATATTTGAGAAGAACATCAAATTTTAGTTGGATTACATGTTTCAAATATCGAAATTGGAATTTGGATTATTTAATTATGGATTAAACAATATTAAACAAGTTTTAAATGAATTTAAAACAAGTTTGAATTTAATTGAATTTTATTTGTTTCAAAACATAATTTCAAACTCATATTTGAAAAGTTCACACTTTGATGGGTTGAAAACATATTTTGCATGTTCAAAAATATTTTATTTTGAGCAAGTTATGATTTTATCAAATTTAAATGAATTAAACAAGTATTAAATTATTTAGGCAATTTAAATTATTCAAACCAGGAAACAAAAATTATATTTGAATAGGTTATTCAAAATGGCCTCGAAAACATATTTTATTTGCATGATTTGGAATTATTATGAATTACTTATGAATTTTAGCAAAATACAATTGAATGATTTGAATTTAAATTTGAATTGCAATTTGAAAGTTCAAAACAGTACACAAATAGATTATTTGGAAAGATTATGAAATTTGGAACAGAAAACATATAAACTTTTTATTTATTGGATTTACAGAATAAAAGTTATTAAAGTTTGAAGTTTTTGATTCAAATCTGTTAATTAAAAAGATTTTGGAATTACAGAAATTCGCAGGAAACTTTTCTCACCGCACAGCTATCTACACACTGCCTCTACCGCGTGGGCCAGAGGCCAGCGTGGCGCTGCGCACGCACGCGTGGCAGTGGCAGTCAATGACTGGTGGGCCTGCGCGCTGTGGAAGAAAAAGGAAACAAAAATTGGGGCGCTGCGGACTCGAACCCGCGCCCTCGCCTGCGCGCACAAGGTGCAGTGCCACTGCGCTGTTTCGATTCGTTTGACAGATACAGGGACAGATACAGGTTAACACTTCGTTCGCCTGTTAACTGAATTTAACTGACGAACCATCGTTTCCTCGACTGACAGAACTAGGTTCGCCGGCGTTGATCCACGGCCGTGCTCGCTGCGGTGGTGCGTGGACTTGTGCAGAGACGTGCGCGGATGCGAGAGGAGGGAGAGAGTGGAAGAGAACGGTGGCTCACCACCGGAGTAGCAGGAGGCAGAGGCTCGGGGTGGCGGTGACGCACGCTGATGACGGCAGCCGCGGCGATGTCGTCGACGGCGGGGAAGGTGTGGTTGATCTCCGGTGGCGCTCCCGTGTCCGAAACGTAGAGGAAGCAGTGGCCCTCCGATTCCAGGTGGTAGATGGCTAGGTAGAAGTGGGAGGTGGCGGCGCCATCGACGGATTCAGAGCTCCGTCTCCGGCGAGGGTGACAGAGGAGGGGAAACTCGACGGGGAGGAGGCGATTGACGGCGGCGGAGAGGGAATAGGAGCCTAGGGGGGTCTAGGGTTTGACGCGGAGCCCTAGGGCATGTTTTATAGCCTGCGGGAGGCTCAGATCGCCGTCGGAGTGCGGTAGCTGCCGCGGTGGCGCGCTGCGATTGCAGCCGTACTTCAGAAAGAAGATCAGCACGCTTTTTGAAGCATTACGTGATGGCTTAGGCGGGCTGGGCCGCGCGCGCGTTAGATTAGGTGGGTTGGGTAGCGTTAGGTGCTGCGCGCGCGGTAGGTTTTGCTCCTTTTATTTTTTTTTCCTTCTGTTTTCTTTTTCTAGCTTTTTCTTTTGGAAGAAAAACATAGTTTTTAAGCTAGGGAAAATTTTGGAAAAAATAGGGTAAATTCCTTAGATAAAATGCAAACATTTGGTAGCTTTTGTTTTCAAAAATTTAAACATTTGCTTGCTGTTTGAAAATTAAACCAAATTTGGGTGAAAGTTTTAATATTAAAATTCATTGATAAAACCATTCATTTAAATAGGGTAACCCCTATGGTAAATAGACAATTTAAATTGATTTGTTTTGGTAACAACATGATTTCAAAATGGTTCTGCTTTGGGTGCTTTGTTTTGAATTTTTAATGTGTTTGGAAAATAAATAATTGATTTAAAACCATCATTTTCCCAAGTGAGCACTATGGAAAAAAACATGATACAAATGGGTTGTTTTTAGTTGTGATTTTTATTCAAAATGTTGTAACAGAGCAAGTATGAAACCATTGTTTGAATAAGGTTTGAATTTGAGTTGTGAAAACAGTGGAAAACAATTGCAACAATTAAGAAACAAATGCAAACAACATGGAAACAATATGATGACATGATGCAATACTTTAATAAACATGCAACAAACATTCTAAGGGGATGATTTTCATACTTGGGATGTTACACTTTCCAATTGGGGTTTACGAATGTTTGTATCACCCGTTCATACGTATTTTTGATTTCTTTCCAAACGTACCTTTTGCACAAAGTCTACCCTCGTGCCGCGATCGAGGAAGACCAATCGACTTAAGGTTAAGAACAAAGTCAACATAAAATTCAATGACCTCCTCTGTTCCATAGCCCTTCGTGATGCTTCGTTCTGTCTTAGCACGGTTACGAACATATTTCTTTAAGACTAACATGAACCTCTCAAAGGGGAAGATATTGTGTAGAAATACAGGACCTAGTTTGAAAATCTCTTCCACTAGGTGAACCAGGAGGTGCGTCATAAATTTAAAGAACGGTGGTGGGAACACCAACTCAAAACTGACAACACACTGGACCACATCATTCTGTAACCCCGGAAAATCCTCTGGATTTATTACCTTCTGAGAGATTGCATTGAGGAATACAAATAGCTTCACAATTGGTACTCGAACATTATCCGGTAGCTCAATGCAACCAGAAGTAACTGCGTCATAATCACGTGGAAGTCATGAGACTATAGGTCTTGGAACTTTTCTCTTCCATATTTATTATTCCCTTTATATTCGACGAGAAACCAGATGGAGCCTTGATACTGCTCAAGCATTAAAAAAGATTTCCTTCTATGTTTCGATAAGAATGTAGCTGTAGAGGCCCCAAACCAGATGGTCCAGAACCCCTCATATGCATCTGTTCACGATCCCAGGAATCCAGTCGTGAACCACATACGAAATTGGTACACAGATAACATTATCCATTACACGAATAATAGATTCTTACAACAATTGGTCACATGAACAAGTATTAAACAACTTCCACGCATGGCAGACAAATGTCACGCATTCAGCGGAAGCTTCGCCAAACACACAACGTAGAGAGCCCGTGTCACGCCTTAAACTACAGGCTGCTGACCGGGAGCCGGGCCTAATTCTTATAGTCGTCCACAAAGTACTCCTCCTCATAATCATCCTCTTGCGGCAGCTCCTCAAAGTCTTACCAAGTAAATATCCAGGGGCAGAACCAATATGAGAACATTCGAATGTACTCTCCAAGACATCATTTATAAACTTACATAATGCAATTATGCTTATATGGTGTAATTGTAGGCTATACATAAGGTTCACTACCCATGGTGGATCCAAGATACATCATGGTTGCATTAACATCTCTATATCTTTGTTGAAGAAGATACTTAAAAATAAAATAATATAGTTTTCTTTCTCTTGTAGATATTCCATGTCCAAGAGGTTTTATAAAACTTGTTTTATAAAAGAAAGTTTTTCTTTGCAAAACATCTGGTAGAACAACTCTAGCTTTTCCTCATCAGTACCTCACCGGTACAAATCCTTTTTCCATAAACATCCTTTTTGAAAACATGACACAATGCTAGCTACATGGCAATTCAACTGCCCTTATCCGAGGTGTCGGCTATTCAGAATAGTTTTACTCTACAGAGGTGTACACAATCCACAAGATCTAATCATCTGCCATGAAGCACCCATGGACCATCACAGCGGTATGCGAACATCAGATAAATGATCCTAACTCAGAGTAATACATACAAAAAGAAATTCACAAAACAATCCAACACTTAAGTTTGCAAAAATAACACTCCACTTGCACACACAAAAATAACAAGACTATGACTAACATAACTAGGGTGAAGAAATGTTATTTCTCACCAAAATGAAATGGAACCAGTGGGTGTTACACTAGTTTTCCAAGACATTTAACAGGTCAAAAAGCCCCTGGTCACAATTGTGGGAAATCATATTCCACCAAACAAAATGACAAACTACTCATACTAGTGAATAACAACACTATGAATAAACAAACAAAGCTACTCATGCTTTTCTATAAATATAAGTGCAAGCTAACAGAGGTGAAAACATCCTATAATCAGTACCAAAGTGGTACTGGACTCAACAAAACTACCTCAAAACTTAGGTAACAAGCATAACCATACTTTGCTCACAAAACTATTTAATAAAAGACTAGAAAACAATACTAGTCTAATTCTATTTCTATTTGTTTTCCAAACATGCACAAACTTCCTAACATACTAGTACTACAAGAAAACATCATTTTAATAGAGAGAAAAACATCTACATATGCTAGAAAACAAGTTTTCAACAAGAAAAAATTTATTCAAAACTAAATACACAAGATTTAATATTAACAGAAAAGTACTAAATCTAGAATTGCATGCCATAAATAATTTAGAGCTCTAAAAATTACACCAAGCTAGGATTACATAGAACTAATCACACACAAGCTCATCCAATTGGATGCGCATCAAAAATAATTTTTAAACACTCTCTAAAAATCCTAGAAAAGACTACTGGACAAATACCAAAATGGATGGCATTTTCCACAGAAAACTCTCCTTGATACAAGGTCAAGTGCTACAAATAGATCTACTCAATAGCTACTCAAAACAATTTGGTTTAACCAAAATGGCCACAAAACAAACTAACAGACAATCACTGGCATATTGAATACTACCACAAAAATAAAGCACCAAATCCAGATGTACAAGTGGCATGTGGTTAAGAAAATGTATAGCTAATGTCAATAATTTTGGTTGATTTTATTTCTCAAATTTTCTATTTTTTCACAGACCTAAAGTAAAACATCTGTTTCTTTGGTATTTTTAAAAGGAACCAAAATTACAGTGCGGGGTGGCTTTTCTCTCTACGCACGGCCCACTCAGCCTAAAGCGGCCCAGCTCGTTTGCGTGTGCAGCGCTGTAAAATGTCCGCATTCAAATAGAACCGTGGATCTCATGATTGATGGCTCTCCTTCATCTCCTTCCTCTCCCTCTCTCTCTCTCTCTCGACGGGAAAACACACCTACGATGGGGATGCTCGATTTCTCATCGTGGGGGCTCGAGGAGCAGTGGCAAAAGGTCGAGGGCGAAGCGTGGGTTCGAGGCAGTGTAGGGGTACGGTCGCAGGTGGCCACGGGTGCTCCAAACAGCAGCGGGAAGTAGTGCGGCCGCGGCGGTTCCGGCGACAGTGACGCGTAACCTGCAATCAAGAGGCCACGAGACAGTGTCAGTGTTCATCTACAGAGTACGGCGGTCTCGACTGAGGTGAAACCAGGGGTGGAGATGCTCGGGGTGTGCTCCACCTTTGTTCGATCTCCGCGGTGGCTGGTGGCGAAAACGTGCCCGCGGTGATGACTGCGAGCTTGCGAGGCTCGTGGCTTGTGTCATAGGGGTGGAGAGGTGTGAGGGGCGTGGGGTGGCGGAGTGACTGCGTGCCTGTGGCTTTATAGCTACGGCGCCATGGTCGTGCGCGAGTGGGTGCCCACAGCATGGCCGCGGTGAGCACGGGGACGTGCTCGCGAGCGCTCCCGTCGTGGAAACGAATCCTCACGATGTCCAGGGGGTGCGCGGTGGTGTGGCTCTGCTATGTGTGTTGAGGAGAGGTGAAGTGGAGAAGTGTCATGGCGATATTGGACGCGCACAGTGGCGTGCTCGGCTGCCCCCCTGCCTTCCCCTCTCTTCACTCCCTGTTCCCACGTTTTACTCTCCTTCTCTTGTCAACCAAGAAATGTTCCAAGGGCATCCAATGCGAGTAGAAACCTAGGGCTACAAGTTTGGCAAAGTGGAATGGTCTAAAATTCACTCAATCAAAAGATACAACCATTCAAACTTCTGTCCAGAAAACAAATTCAGAAAGTCCAGAAAAATGACTTAGCCATTTTTGCTAAGTGCTGAAACAAACAAAACCAACAAAATATTTTGTTTGTTTTCATGGCTCAAATGAATCCCATTTTTTCTGAGGATTGTTTGAAAGCATGAGATTGTTAAAAATGTTCTGTACTTTCATAAACATCTTTTGAAAACAAAATTGGAATTGTGGAAGGATTCGAAAACAAGGTCGAAAAAGGGCTACTTTCTGTTTTTCTCTGTTTTCCAAAAATCCATTTCTCTGTCTTATTTTTCTTCCACAAAAACAAATATGCATTTGATTGTTTTCTTATTCCAAAATCCAAACCAATCTTATAGATTTGTAGTCCATACATCAGAGAACACATCCATACCAAGAAAACATAAAATGTGATCCTCTAACATATTGAAAACAAGTGCAAAATATTGCTACTTGGCTAGTTTTTCAGAAACAACTCTAAATAGAAAACTCGAGAAAAAACATCCAAATATTATTTTGACATTTTCTTTTCTTGATTCAAACAAAGCCAAATAACATTGTTAGGTTGAAAGCAACAATGATACAATACTTGGGATAAAAATTATTCCAAACATCATATGGAAAACATCAAAGAAACAATAAGAAACATCAGATGAAAATGATATTTGGTTTTAAACAAAAGCTTGCTTGCATTGCATAGATACTCATGGTCTCATACATAATGTTGGTTTACGCAAGTGCATTACAAAAAAAAATTGTTGGCCCACAAAATTGGCTTCCTTAGCTACATTAGAAGTGGTCCAAAAACAGGGGTGTGACGGTAGCTAGCAGGACCTCAAAACCATTCTCGATGCAGTCCTTATGGGTCTTTCATATGTTGCTCGTTCTCCCGTGCTTCCGGTGTATCTTTTTTCTTCCCATACACGCCCAAGAAGCCTAGTAGGTTCACGCAAAGATTCTTCGTCACATGCATCACGTTCATTGCGGAGCGGACCTCTAGGAATTTCAAACAGGGTAGATCCCAAAATATAGATTTCTTCTTCCACCTGGGTACGTGTCCGTCAACGTCATTTGGAACAGATTGTCCGCCAGCCCCCTTTCCAAAGATTACTTTTCAAATCCTTAACCATATCTAATACATCATCACCAGTACTTTCTGGAGGCTTCGGCCGGTGATCTGCCTGACCGTTAAAATGCTTGCTTTTCTTTCTTATGGGATGTTGTTTTGGTACAAATCGACGATGTCTCATGTACACATTCGTGTTGGTCAAATATGTAATTTTAGTCTGATGCAAACAGTGTGTGTGTGCATTGAATCTCTTGTTTGATTGTCCTGTAAGGTTACTAAGAGCAGGCCAATCGTTGATAGTTACGAACAACAACGATCGTAGGTCAAATGGCTCTTGTTTGTGCTCATCCCATACACGTACACCAGGTTCGGCCCACAAATGTAAAATTTCATCAACTAATGGCCTCAGGTACACATCAATGTCGTTGATGGGTTCCTTCGGGCTTTGGATGAGCACTGGCATCATAATAAACTTTCGCTTGATGCACAACCAAGGAGGAAGCTTATAGATGCATAGAGTCACGGGCCAAGTGCTATGGCTGGAGCTCTGCTCAGCAAAATGATTCATGCCATCTGTACTTAAACAAAACCTTAAATTCCTTGTGTCACTTTCAAAATATTTGAACAATCTGTTGATATTTCTCCACTTCGACCCATCAGCAGGGCGTCTCAACATCCCGTCTGACTTACGTTCCTCTTTGTGCCATCGCAACAACTTGGCATGCTCTTTGTTTCTGAATAAAATTTTCAACCATGGTATTATAGGAGCATACCACATCACCTTGGCAGGAACCCTCTTCCGAGGGGGATCGCCCTCAACATCACTATGGTCATCTCGTGTGATCTTATACCGCAATGCAGTGCATACCGGGCATGCATTCAAATTCTCGTACTCCGGACCGTGGTATAGAATGCAGTCATTGGGGCATGCGTGTATCTTCTGAACCTCTAAACCTAGAGGACATACAAATTTCTGTGCTTCGTACGTACTAGCGGGCAATTCGTTTTCTATGGGAATCATATTCTTTAGAATTTTTAGTAACTTTTCAAAACTCGTATCAGATAAACCGGACTCTTCCTTAAATTGCAGCGATTCGAGTGTGCTACACAGTTTTTTCAGACCATTTTCACAAGTTGGGTACAACAACTTCTTGTGGTCCTCTCCTTTTCACTATAAGAGTCTCTTCGTCCATCAGCAATGGTCCGACGAAGATTATCAACCAACTCATCATGTGCCTCTTCTTTAGCTTCCCCTTCAGCTTCCGCAATGAAAGTATCACGGTATTTAGGTGGTAGTTGCCATCATCCTCTTCTTCTTCATTCTCTTCCATTCTAACCGTGTTTAATCCAACAATCATAGCTGGGCATGAAACCGAACTTAAACACGTGGATGTGAATGATATTTGAGTCATAGTAATCATTCTGATTCTTAGAGACACTACATGGATAGAATACAAATCATTCTGCTCGTTCGCATCAGCCACACAGAGGAAATCATTCACGCCATTAATGAACTCGCCAGAGCGTCGGTCAGAACAGTACATCGATTGCCGTGGCATCTGTGTTATTGTATAAGTGTATCAAACGCAATCAAGATGCCAAAATTAGTACTTAGGTTTAGGTGCTAACCTCTTGGAACACTCCAATAGAAGAGGCGACACCAAGTCTTCACCAATCGTGGAGAAAATAGGGATAAAACCGAGCTCGGTGGTGAAAAAAAAGAGGAGATCAAAGAAGCTAGCTAGCTCGATAATTTCATCGAACACCTCTAGTGCATACAAAATGAAAACCAAAGTAACACACACCACCCAACTCCAAAATAAAAAAACAGATTACAGTGAAGAGGTAGGGCCGGTTATTAGGAAATAGAGAACCTCTAGTCCTGGCTCATAACACGACCGGGACTAGAACTCCTCGCCGCTGTCAGAACCGGGGCGAAAACATCTATTCTCGGGCCGTGTTGCGACCCAGGACTAGAGGTCCCGTTCGGAACGGGACTAGCTCGCCCGTGCCTTTTCTCCCGATCGAGGGCGATGGAACCAGAGCAGTAGTCCCGGTTCGTAATGCAACCGAGACTAATGCTCAGGACCAAAGCCCTTGTTTGTACTAGTGCTGATATTTTCCAAACAAAATTATGTGACGATGTTGCAGATTTTTTCACTACGCCTTTACCATCAACACCATTTCAAACATGCATTCATGGCATTGGTATGATACGACTACGGAGAAAATTTCGGGGGGGGGGGGAGAAAATTTCTAGAACTGAACTTATTAAGTATATCCGATAATCATATTTTACTCCATCCTTATGAGTTTACCTATATTCGTTTCTCATATGGGATTTATTGAGAAAACTACTACACCTACGGTATATAAAATTTCTATATTTTCTCCCAACATTGTTAATAGTATATTGGAAGGATATCAACAACACAAGATCAAGAAATACTCAAATATTAAAGACTGAGGATTATCATGATTTTTTCAGCACTCGAAGATATATGAACATTCTAAACAAAATAAACCTTCGAATATAATATTGTCCAAGGGGAGTGTTAGGAATAAAATTACATAAATATAAGGATAATAGAGTGTTTAGTATTTACCTTAGATAACTGCTTTCATTTATTGTGCAATCGTTGTATATAACGAACCGTCATCGCGTCGTTTTCGAATTAACTCCAACTTTCTAACCGACTTGTACTCACGTCTGTTCGGCTATTATATATACCCGACAGTGCCTATCAATAACATCAATCATTCACTTCAGTATCTCTCATTTCTTCTAAAAATTTGTCTTTTCCCTTTCTTCAAAGTATACGTGGAAAGGCATTTGGTACTTTTAATTCTCTTGTTAGTTTGTCCTTTTTTTCTTGTGAGCGGATCAACGGGTGGGTTTAAAATAGATGTGGCGGTGCAATCAGATAACTCTCATATTTATGACGTACAGTCATACTAAATGTTGCGGTTGTACATCAATAAATATTAAAGATGCCCGTGCATTGTAGCGGGAAATAAAAAAAATTAACTTACGGCTAAAACCTTTGACGCATGCCCGTACATTCCTCAAAATGTTTTGTTTCTAACAACCACAAACTCATTTTGTTCTCATCTGGTTGTTTGGGCCCCGTTATCTATAATTGATGTGATGTCGGCATGCGTCTACAAAGATTTATGGTCTATCTATGATTAACTAGGTGCAAACATTTTAGAGAAATATTGTGCTGGTATAATAAAATGCAACTTCAATTGTAAAAAAAAGTATCTTTGAAATATAATATTTGTTCATTTCTTCTTACTATGTCTAACTAATGACCACGGTTTTTCCCATGGAGAGTATAATTGTGCCTCTTCCGGAGCGAACTATATAATGAACGATTCCAATGATCGTCATAATATTCCTTGTAATTTTCTTAATGGACTCAAAGTATTTTATATCTCTCAAGATGGTATTCATGGTACCGCTATCAGCAAGGCACACTTCCTCGATTTGGGTGCCACGCGTTTCTAAAACATAGGTTCTAATGATTAAACTAGAGCAACTCAGATGCTACACAAATAATTAAACATATACATATTTCAGAACATAACATAATCATGTCTATTTAATGATGGAATAAATGAATGAGAACAAAGTCATCGAATAACCGACAAATAAATGTTAATGAAACAAATAGTTTTGTGCTTGTCGAGCTTACAACCATATCGAAAATAATATATCAAATTATTGCCATAAAACAATCATGAATAGATAAATATAATCTAGCCAGAATTCACAAGGAAACCATCTAGGTCGGTCAAGATGGCAATCTTACCGATCCTCTCCTCATTGGCTATCATCACTACGGCAACATCGATGTCCAACTATGGTGCTGAAGGGGCGTTGTGTACTCAAACTCCATGGAAACAATGGCGTTCATATGAACCGCCACGGGTGCCTCCACAGGCGCCTCACTCTGCACAACCGGCGCAGGGAGGGGCGTGGGTATAACAATGGGCGCCCTAAGGGCGGCGGTGGTGCCTCCATCTGGAAAAGATGCGTCTGATGTGCCTTGTTGGTCTTGAATGCGTCCACGACGTATTTCCAGGCCCAACACTGCCTCGATAAGTGTGTTTTCAATCTACAACTGAAGGAATCGTAGGTCCTTCGCTTCCACTTACACACTTTTTCCTCTTTTGCCGGGTGGAGAGGGTTAGATCATTTGTTTATGCGCTTCTTGAACTTGGGCTACCGCACCTTCTAGGCGTCGACATAAGCTTCCTGACTTGGCCCCCTCCGAAAGTTTGCGACGTGAAGTTCTTCTTTACAACCTCATCCTGCACCTCATCCATATATAGGGCGTTAATGAGCTCTGCATATTGTGTGAAGTACTCCTAGAACGTGGAGATAGTCTTCTCCATCTGTATATTCAGATCTGCACAGGCAAACTACACATACAACAAAGCTAAACAGACACACACATCTTATTTTGAAAAGCGGGGTCAAAGGGGGACGACGCCCATGGAATCCCTAGTGCAGAGGACCAAATCTATTCCGCTACGTGTGTCGAGTATCACGAGCCCCGTCTGCCTCAAGCGGAGATGGATTTTTTTTTTGAAACGGAAAAATCCAGCCTCTGCATCCAGTGGAGATGGATGAGGCCATGGGGACATAGCTCTCTCCACAGCCTGTACATTCGGCTCACGAAGCACTGCATCCGCCCGCACGGGCTGCCCTGGCTTGGGCGCGCAAACCACGGCTGCCTCCGGCGCAGATCCACGATGCCGCGGGGACGCCGCTCTCTCTGCCGCACGTACATCCGACTCGCGAAAGCGCTGCCCCTGCCCCCGTCCGCACCGGCTGCACTGGATTGGGTGCCGAGCTTTCCGTCATTGCTGTCGCATATCCCTCTCTTTAACAGATAAGACAACGAGCGCTGCAGAAATGAGATAAAATGGAAATTCAAAAAATAATTACACAGGAGGGCTTCACCCTCACAGGGACAGAAAATGAAAAAAAAAATGACGGAAAGGAGACCGAAGACACTTGCGCCAAGATTGGTGAAAGAGATGGAACGGTGAGAAACTTAGCTATTTCCGAATTGACAAACAGATAGCAATTTTTCTAAACTACTAATAAAAGAGCAAACAAGAATTATTCTAAGACCACTCAGATTTGTGTACACAGGACAAACAACACCCTGCGATCTGATCCTCCTAATCTAAATTAAGAGTCCATATTGCTCCGATGGTTGCTATACATTTACTATTTTTAATGGCTTCAAATGGAGCAGTAGTTGACACACAACTTGATAATTTGTTCTAAATTTATTGTTTTAAAACAAATGACCTGGAATAGAGCAGTATGTCACACACGATTGGGCATGGTAAAAATTAGGTCCACTGATTTGTCATAAAGTTTATAATAAATAAACAGATTCATGCCAAGCTAGGGGTTAAAATTTCAACAATTTGAAACATCAGATAATATATGGATCGGAGGCTATTTGTGGCGTCGTATATGGTTTATATTAAGCGAGACATCCTCCCGCCCGCTATCTCTGGGAAGATCGGCAATTGAATTTAATGTCGAAGTATTTGTGATGTGGGTGATACAGAAACTGTCATTTGAATATTCTTGGGAATATTACCTAAGATTGTGCAAGGTAATTATTTTACCAACCGCCATTTCAATTGTACGACTTTTTTTCCATCCGATGATTCCATCGTGTTTGCGATACCTCCTACCACATTATTTTATTCATGGGCTCATCTTCGACTGCAGGGAGAGCCCATCTTCAACTGCAGATACTAAGGGGCTCAATTCCTTCCTTGCTAGGTTTGTTTATCATGGAAACCTAATTTCTGCTACTCTTGTCCTGGTTTGCACAATCCTTCTTCCCTGTAGTTTTCATGAAGAACAGTTCATTCCACATACTATTTACGCTCCTTTGGAGAATTAGTTTCTCGGACAAGCGTTCAGGAAGCACCAATTGAAAACATTGTGCTTGACCATACTGTCCTCGATAGGCAAGTTAACACATTGTACCGAAATGTCGTGTGGAACATATCAGTTTTGCTGGATTGAAACGATCCAAACGAACGCGGGAGAACAAGACCTTCAAAAACAATATGATATAATGGACGCATATTAAGTTATCGCGGGTTTTTTCCAGTTACTTAAACTAGGAGAAGAGTTACTCCTTCAGTTGTAGACCAGTGGGGTAGCGGTAGGTTATTATATTGTTTCATATTACATTTTATGAAACTATGAGTTTTTATTACACTAGTATAGAAAGCCTTATATGTGGAGCACCATTTTTCAATTCTGTGGCGCACCTAGGGGCCAGAGGGGTGCGCCACAGAATTCACGCCATAGAATTTTTTTCCGTGGTGCACCGTGGCCGTGCGCCACAGAAATGTCAATTCTGTGGCGCACCAAGGGGGGGTGCGCCACAGAATTTTTTTTTGAATTTAAAAAAAAACCGGCCAGATCTAGATCTAGATCTGGCCGCCAGAATTTCGACGAAATTTCGAAATTTCACCGGAGCTCGTCGGATGTCGTTGTGACCGTGGGCTTAGGTGGCTTGGTCGGTGGTGGGTGGAGGATGGGAGCATCGGAGTTGGTTGAGGAGGAGAAGCTCGCCGGTGGTGGTGGAGGAGGAGGAGGAGCTCGCCGGAGGTGGTGGGGGGAGGTCACCGGAGTTGGTGGAGGAGGAAAAGCTTGATGGAGATGGTGGTGGAGGAGGAGGAGCTCGCCAGAGGTGGAAGAGGAAGAGGAGAGGAGGTGGTGGTGGAGGAGGAGGGGGAGGAGGAGGAGAGGTGGTGGTGGTGGTGGAGGAGGAGGAGGAGAAGGAGAGGTGGTGGTGGTGGTGGTGGTGGTAGAGGAGAGGTGGTGGTGGTGGAGGAGTGAAGTTGGGAGAGAAGTGGAGGAGAAGTGAAATGAGAGAAAGGAGAGAAAGAAGTAGAAAAGAAGGGTTGTTGGGCAGGATTCAAATTTCGAATCCTGCCCAACAATTCTATGGTGCACCAAATAGGGGTGCGCCACACAAACCCACAATTCTATGGCGCACCAAGTAGGGGTGCGCCACAGAATTTTTTTTCCATTTTTTTTATTTTCTAGTCAAAAATCTTCAAACGGCCATAACTTTTGTTCCTTTTGGAATTTGGCAATTCTAAAAAAAGCTCACAGGCCGAAGGCGAGTGAGGTTGGGTTCCTTTTTCTCTGTAGTTTTTTTTTTGACATCATGATCATTTTTTTCGACATCGTATGCAAAAGTTATGCTCATTTTTTACTTTTTTTTAACGAACTTTTGCTCAGAAAGTCGAAATTCATATTTCAAAATTTGATAAAAAAGTAGATCTTAAACTCTCTGTGCATCTATAAGGGATTTATTTTTTGATACTTTTTAGACCGGCAACTCTTCCGTCAAAAACTAGAAAAGGCGTTCCCGGGGGGGTGGAGTTCGTGCGTGGGCAGAAATTTTTGGGATGGGAATTCTGTGTGGCAGTGGTGCGCCACAGAAATGTCATATTTCTGTGGCGCACTAACCACCATGCGTCACAGAATAGGAGTGTGGCAATGATTGGTGTGGGCCCCAGCATATTTCTGTGGCGCACGGCTGTCCCGTGCGCCACAGAATTCCTCTTTTCTGTGGCACACCCTTGTCCCGTGCGCCACAGAATTCCACTTTTCGGTGGCGCATTTTCCCCCGTGCGCCACAAAAATAAATTTCTATGGCGCATGGTTACATGGTGCGCCACAAAAACCTACCCATAGAAAGGCCACTTCTCTACTAGTGTTGCGATTGTTAAATTGCATTCTTCTGATCTCACTATGAGTTGTTGTTTGTAATTATTTATACTCGATTTTGTAGCTATGCTGCAACCAGATGCAAAAACATGTTGCTGGCCTACTCTTTCGTACTCTTTCGTTGTTGTGCGCCAACAATCACACACCGACTTTTATATTCAAATTCAGAAGTTTCCAACGGACATGTGGAGTAAAAGATCATCTACGCAATAAGATGCCTGAATCGTGCCTGTATGGTTGAAATCTTCAGCTTAGTTTGGAACGGTGTAGACCTTCTTTGTTACTGTGGGATTGAAGTATTTTACTCTTAGCGCGTAGATTAGGCTGTGTTCAGGAAGTTATGTATTTGGATATCGTATAATTTCAAAATTTTGATTGCACATACCATAGCCGAATTTCAAAAATGATGATACATAACATGGCCTCTATTTTTTTTACCACATTGATACATTTCAAAGTAAACATTTTTAGTTGCTTCAATTGGAGTTTAAGTTTTAATATTTTACAACTTAAAATGTTTCTTTGGATTTTAATATATAGCTCTTGTTGGGTCGTGCGTTGCACGTGCAAATATACTAGTCTAAATTAAGAGTCCATATTGCTCTCATGGTCTGCCGTGCGATTGAACGGATCTGATTAGATGTTTTGCCATCGATCGGAAGCGCGGTCTGCGGAAACAAATTGCTCCGCGTCCCTATTCCTAATTAATCGCGTCGCATGCGGACTTTGCTGCTTGTGACAACCGTTAATTACGCCTAATGGAGTGCACGCATTAATTACGCCTAATGGAGTACACGCGGCCTCCCAACCGTCCTAGTTAATTACGCGTATTGGATGAGGTTTCGCACCTGGTTGCCGCCGTGATGGAGGACATACCCACAAGTGCGACACTGACTCGGCCACCGTGATCGCACCCGCCGTCGTGGACTCGTGGTAGCACCGCGGGCAAACTTCGAGTCTTGAGAGATATGGTGACCCAGCACACCACTGTATGTGTAGTGCGCAAGTTGATGACATAATACTCACAGAAGGACTTATCCGTGAATATTACATCCCTCATAGTAGAACAGAAACATAGCAGCACCAGGCAAAGTTATAGGATACAAACTTCGTTACAAAATCTTGAGAATCTCTTTGATGAATCAAGAAGATCTCCTGCAAAAGTATACATCAGAAGAAGCAATGCGAAGCTCCAAGCTGGAGAAGAACTCTAGCTCAGAACTAAATCCACTATGGCTGATGTCAGCCCTAATCTATGGCTTGAACAACTAAGTCCGAGAATGGACTCCACCTACACCTTGACAGCTTCTCCTCCATCAGCGTTGTTGATGACGATGCTTTCCTGGCTAAGTAAGAGATGACTCCATATGGCTTCATGAGGTAGTGATGGCTTAACGATGACGACTTCCCTCAGGCTTCAACTCTAAGCAGGGGTCAAACGGGAACGAATGAGTAACGAGCGTTACTCAGCAAGTTCATGATATATAGGGGATAGTTTGATGCACTAACTACAGCTTTAGACTCAAAAGATTCATAAGCTAATGCAAGGTTTTTGTAAATCTTTCTTCAAGAGGTTGCTTTCAATTCTGAAGACTATGCCCGCCAGATCTTCACAGGACTAGAACTTCATGGAGTTGCCTTTCCTGCGGCGTTCGCAGCTCCTTCCCGGAACAAGGGGTAACATGTCACATCCTTTTACACTCCGCAGAGGTGCGTTACTTTACCCATGGACGACCAAGACCATGTTGCACAACCAGGTGTACATTCATGTCCACTCCCACTCAGGTGTGGGGCCCGGTTGTTGGTCCAAGCCAAACCATGCTTCTCCGCACAACGCATGCCCACCCATTTGTGCCAGCAGGTTGAACGCCTGATTCCACCCCTCACGATGGATATCTACGCGCCCCTGACAAACCATCATAGACCCGCAGAGTCCGTGGGAATTAAGGGATCCCACCCATGTGCATGTGGTCTCACAAGACCTACAGCGAACGTCTCTAGCAGCCCGTTGACATGCGAACGAGAAAAGATCACAGCTGACTTACTCCCCCCATAGAAGACTCTTGGATAACACGAATTTACGGCGCAAGAATCCTGACGGCAGTTGTGATTAATCCGAGATAATATTTTCCCATGCAGATCGAACCTTCCTTTGACCTATTCATCTTACCATGGTCCCATCCGCCCAACAAACAGAACACTACCACTCGGGTAGTCATTCAAGTAGTCATATTATTATAAAAATATGATCATGCATTCTTTTGAGACTAGGTGGTAATACGATAGAGTTTTTGCAATTAGTTTGTTATGAAGTACTGCAAAGGTTATGAGCAAGTGATGAATTTGCCTGAGATTGAAATAACCATAATAATCAATGTCTTCGGGTTCGAGGGTCGCGTTGAGAAAGCCCGAGATCTGAAAGATAGCAAAGTAGTCCCAGTAAGAACTACAGAAAACACTGGCAAGGATGATACATGCATAGTAATAAGATGCGTCGTGAATTACCCTAGAAAACACCCCAGCTTACAAGTTTAAGCCACGCTTGACACAATAATTTACTCACACAGGTTTTAGGTGAAATGTTTCAGTACTTGTGGTTATGTGGTTATTACTTCTTTTAGACTTACATGTGTTTCACTTTTACTTAGCAAACAATTGTTATCATGTTTAAGTATAGGTGTTATTGCTTGGTTGGGTAATAATACAATGACACATGGACATCAACTATTGAAAAGATAACAATAACATTTTATTTTATATTGAATAGTGTAGAGCTAATGACATCAAGTTGATTTGAAAACGAGGAACTAATACAACTAACTTTATCATCACATGCTTGCTAATGACTTTGTGATGATAGGTTTAATACGTGTGAAAACGTGAGGGTTTTATTAATAAGGAAAATTATGTGGTGGTAGTTGTCTATGGTTATAATGGAATATTATAGGATTTTGTTATACCTTTAGAAACAAGTTAATGAGTTAAACATAATTTGTTGGGTTTGACATATTTGAGTTGAAAATGTTTTTCTCTTGAATTTGGTATATCATTTGAAGTATTCTGAAAATTTCACATAATTTATTAAATTTTAAATGAATTAAATGATTAGGCAAAGTATTACACACATGAAAACTTGGTCAAATGACTTTGAAAAAATTATAGGTGAGTTGCATTTCTTATTTGGAGCATTTTGGTATATAATTTGTATATTTCTGATTTTATGAATTATTTCATATTTTTCTCAATTTTACATGATTTAATTTAATTAAAGAAAATATTAAATTTTAAACTTTATCAAATATTTTTAAAAAGTTGATAATCATTTAGATTATATTTTTCTAATCAATTTGGTAAATTATTTATATTTTTCTTATTAATAGAATTAAATTTATTGGTTTATTAATTTTATTTGATTTTCTGCCAATTTTAAATTGACAGGTGGGTCCCACCTGTCATATTCATTTTAAATCAACATAAAAAGAAAAAGGGATCATGACGTCATAATGGTGCTCTTAATCCGACGATATGCTTCAAATTGGTTCGATTACTCAACCACCTTAGCTAGAGGTAATCTCAGTGAGTCCGTGGGTGGCTTCGGTCCGACCAAGTGGTCACCGGAACGGTGCCGGCGAGCACGAACACGGCGGCGACCGGTGGTGCTCGGCGATTGACCGATTCCATGCATGAATCTCGAAAGTGAATGCACCCAGAAGTGTAGCAGCTCACCAGGAGTGTGATGGTGTAGACGATTGCACACGAGGAGCTCCACCGCGACGGTGCGCTTCCGCGGGGGCCGGAGACAGAGCGAACGGGAACGGGCGATTTTGGGCGGCTCCGATCTTTTCAGCAGGCGTGGCTCGACGAGGAGAACCAGGGGGACACAACACATCCTCCGGTGCCTTCAATTCCTCAATAGGTGGCCGGAATCGATGGCGGTGACCGGCTTCTGTGCGAACTAGGGTTTCGGTTTGTGTGGTACAGAGAGCGAGACAGAGAGCAAGATGGGGATGGAGATGTAGAGCTCGATGAGGACGTCTCTGTGATCTTATCACCGAGGGCAGGGAGGCACACAGGAGGTGGCACCTCGATGATTTTGGTGAGGAAACGCATTCGGCCTACTGTCAAAGGTTGAAGACGATGGTTTTTCACATAACCCCAGAAAGTTTCTATAAATTGCAAATTGGTCCTTCTGTTATTAAAACTGAGAAGAAACATATGTTTTCAGGGCCTATTTGTAAACATAAAAATTATTAAAAATTATATTTGGAAAGCTCATCAAATTTGCATCCTCACCATGTTCTGTTTTGGTAGGTTTGAAAAATATTTGTATTTTTTATTTAGGGTGCTATATTATGTGGTTTTTGTTATTTACTCTCCATTTCAACTTCAATTGAATTTTAATCTTCTTTCACGCGAGCTATAATATGAATATGACATGAAAATCATGTTTTTTCAATAATGGTGAATAATTTTAGTTATTAGTCTTTTGGAAAATCATTTGGTAAAACTACTTAGTAATGTTTCTATGCACATTCATGAAAATCACTCAATAGGGTATTTTATCCCTTTTCAAACCAAATGATTTTAATGGGTGAAGGAACTTGTTTTTCTTTTATGCAACTTTGTTATTCTCACAAATGAAACTCTTACTAATTTTGGTTGACATTTTACTTGGGTGTGTGTAAGTCATGTTTGTTATTTTTAGTACCTGATTAAATGGAAAACTTGAGTGGCTTTGAAATATTATTTGTTTGTTTTCCACCAGGTTCCAAGTATGAATATTATCCCATGATTATTTTAGAACATGTAATCATTTACATGTGGCTGTATGGATGAATTATTGTTGTTTTCCATTTGTATTATAGATGAGAAAGATCTGGAAAATAAGGGAATTAATTTGTTGTCCCCTACCTCAGCATATCCCAAAACATATGGATGCAAGGGCTTGTTATTATTTTCTCTCTTGCCAATTGTTTCCATTAAAGTGATTTTTAATTGTTCCTCATCAATGATGAATCTTGACAAGGCATTGGGTTATAGTTTCACTAATATCACTTAGTATTTCACTGGAGAATTTCTTATGCTAGGCTTCCTTGCTAAACTAGTGTTTCTCCTTGTTGACTTCTGTTGCTTGATGTTCTTGTCACTGGTTGTCCCTAGTCTTCTGTTATCACCTTTGTCCATTGCAGGTAGGTTTCATCTCTTGGTTTCCAACTTCAACTATTTCACCCTTGCGGTGAAAACAACCAGTTGTTCCAAGCAAAGATTTTACATAGAGGTTTATAAAAGAACTGTAGGTTCATTTTGTGACATCAAGTAACCATATGCATATAAGAAGAATTTGTTAACAAGTGGGCTAGTCTTGCCTCCAAATTGCTAATCATATACAATAGGCTGAGATGTACCATGTAATTCAATCTTTTTTTTTGTGTATGACACTACATTGTTTGAGTATATAAAAGTGATCTGTTAACAAGGTAATTAGTCTTGTTACCAAACTACTTCTATATAGCACTAACATGGGAATATCATACTATTTCAAGAGGTTTAATAAGATCAAATCAATATATAAGAGTTTCCAAATACTCTTATAGTAAGTTAGAGTAGCACTTCTAGCACACTCTAAATAATCTTCTTGAAGATCTTCTAGTGGTAGTTCCTCTTTTCTTGTGGGTGATTCTCTTGCAAAATTATTCAGAGAAGATTGTAAAACAAGATAGAATGGTCTTGACAACATAACAATATCTACATTAAGAATTAATTCATGCTTTTATTATCCTTACATATACTTCTTATTTTATTAGTTAGATACTTGTTTCATACATAATTGGTTTTACTTAGCTATCAATTCAATTTCTCTAATAGAAGTTATATCTTGTTGTCATTCTTTAGTTGAATCCATATATACCTTAATTGTGGATTTGTTGAATTTAAGTAGAAGTATGGAATGCTTATGAAATGATGACTTAATAGTAAGTGGATCAAATGGTTCATTGAGGTGTTGAGATTTCATATGCTCACTTGTATAAGATGGTTGAAACAATGAGCATGTGAAAGTGATTGAGCTTAATGACTTTGATCATGGTTGTTTAATTGGTTACTCATGGTGCCATGTTGTGATTTTATATTCTTGATTTGTATTCATGATGCAGACATAGAGGTTTGGAAAGATCATATGTAATGAGGTTTTAATAGTAGGTTAAGAAGATTTATTTCTTCTTTAAGATACTTCTTTTATGATGTATGAGATATGTACATATTCGATAAATATTTAATACAATTATTATGTCATTCCCCACTTGTGGGTTTTGAGTTAACACTAGTTTGTATCTGTTGGGTTCTATTGAACCTTTGTTATTTACGTGTGAAGTTTCACTTAGTAGATAATAAATAACTTGGAAAGATGTGGTGTGAATGGTTGATAACTTTAAAGAGTTGTTGTTTGAGAGGACATAACACCTATGTTGATGAGATGGTAAAATTGTGTATTACTCAATGGTGGAAGTGTGATTATGAGTTGTGTGTTTTGGGTACTCACCCCTCTTTGGGTTGTAGATGCCTAATGAATAATCCAAGGTCACTTATAGACTTGTGGTTAAGCTTGTTGGGAGTTTGTGTTGATCACAACCAATTATGGTTTGTGTAACCAGATGATTTGGTTTATTAAGATACTTGTTATAAAGATTATTCCAAATGTACTCTTAACTAGATGAATTAGACCTATTTGATCATGTCAAGTGAAACTTTGGTCACTTCTCTTTATTTAAACTTTCGCGCCAAATTTTCCCGTACTTTTAGATGTATGCTTTGCAAA
Organism: Alopecurus myosuroides; assembly: GCA_028641055.1. Classification (NCBI taxonomy): domain Eukaryota; kingdom Viridiplantae; phylum Streptophyta; class Magnoliopsida; order Poales; family Poaceae; genus Alopecurus; species Alopecurus myosuroides. The sequence continues at coordinate 3,438,196 of CM054057.1, forward strand.
TGCACATATTAAATTTAGATTCTTATAACCTCCCAAACACTGGGATGTTACAAGAGAGGCCAAGGGCGGGAAATAAGGCGGGAGCATAGGCGCCGGGAAAGAGAGACAGTGGGAAGCAAGGGCAAGAGCGGCGGCGACGTCGCCAAATGTCCCTGGACCGGCGCTGTGGGATAATATGATGATGCAACTCAAGAAGTCGCTCTTCCCCGTCGCCGTCAAGGTCTTCTCAAAGCTTGGTGAGCTAGCACTCCATCCGCCCCTTCCAATCTTGTCCCAATTCATACTTTTCGGCGCGCGGGGATCAGTTCGCGATTTTGTCGTTTCTTGATTTGGATTGATTGCATCTGCCTCAGTTATTGGATCTGCGGACACGCTCTGAACGGTGGGAAGATGCAGGAGGACGCCGGCAAGTGGCCCGACAAAAAAATAGAGTTCCTACTGCTACAGATGGTGAAGCACCGGGGAGAAGAACGCCGAGGTGTTTCGCTTTGCTTCCGCAGGCCGGAGAGAACTAGCGTCGACAGCGGGGCAAAGTCAGGCGGCACGGCAGTAGCAGGGGCCACATTGGAGCAGTTCATGTCCGCGCATCTCTGTCCAAGCCGCTCAATCCAAGAGACGAGGCAGCCGATGCCGACGCAGGTGGCAATGCTGGAGGGAGGGGATGGTGGCGCATGCGGCATCTCAGTCCATGCCCGCGCATCTCTGTCCATGGATGCCTGCGCTGAGTAAGCTGCTCATATTCTTAACTCAAGACCTTGTAGCAGCCTCCTCCTCCACATTAGTTGTCACAACCAGCGCACAAGCCATGACCTGCACATCCTCAATGTGGTCGCATGTCCCACTCTGCACATGGCCATCATTGCTGCAGTCCCTAGATCCATATGTCTTCTGCTGGTAATTCTCAGACGACCCTTCCCTGGTCCAAATTATTTCACTACTTGGGATTGTGTAGTGGCATGAGAATTCTAGAGTTTGTACAGTTCATACAAATAAAATTTTGTTCCTTACACAATTGTTATTTTTGACAACATTGATTGGCATTTCTTGAATTAGTTAATGTAGGTTGTTTTCCATATGTCACTAAAAGTGAGGAATTTCGGTTTTTATAGTGGACTGGGAGAAGGGCCCTTCATACGAATTTTGACAACATAAAAAAATTTGCCAACAAAATTAAACTCGAGATTGCCAATGAGGTACCATACGTAGTTTGCAAAATCTCAATTTGAAATTCTTTTATTTTAGGCTACTAAAAATAACATAAACATTGTCAGAGTTTTCAAAATGTGCATTATTCACTATACTACGGTCCACACTTTTGTCATTTCTACAAAGTATTTCGTATTGATATTTTTGCAACATCATTTCCCACATCATGTTATTTTTTAGAAAATTTTAAAACACGATTTTCATCATGGAAGCCTTAGAACCCAAAAACACCGCACTCACGAGACATACTGTTATTGAATTATTGTATAGACGTGCATTGCACGTGCACGCTAACTAGTATAGGGAAAGTGTTGTTTTTTTACAGCATAATGGCCGTGGCGGAGCAGGACTCTTCAGAGTTTCCTAATTTAATTATGGAAAAAGGAAATCCACATCTCTCGTTTGTGTACCAACGCCGGCCACCGTGTTGGGTCGTTGAGATTTCGCCAATAGAATCCATCAGGTGCTCAACCATGGAGAGAACGCCGCCGTCCAAAATCGGCAAAGATAAAGATAGAATCAGCGCGCTTCCGGACGAGTTCCTCCTCGGAATCCTTAAACGCCTCTGCCTGCGCCAGGCAATCCGCGCCGGCGTGGTATCCACTCGATGGCGTCACCTCCCACACCAGCTCTCGCGCCTGGACCTTGATGTCCGCGACTTTCAGAGAAGCATGTCACTTGAGACCATGGACTGTTGGCTCTATAATCATGTCTCAGTAGTTTTTTCATTTTAACTGAATTTCGTCAGGTTCAGTAGATAGGCGCGGGTGCAGTCTGTTGCATGACCGTTGTGACCGAGTTGAGTTTGATCACATCGGATCCACTTTGCATTTTTGTAGCATCGTGATTTAGCACGATCGGCCTCCTGGGATGGCGCGAGTAACCCGGATCGTAGCACCTAGGTATGGCCTGCTCCATGGAGACACTGCTCGATCTGCGCACTCTGTCCGCCGAGGAGCTGATCGCCCGCCTGCGTGCCTCGAAGTGCGAGGCGGCACCATCGCGGCGACGGGCGCAGGTGGAACTCTATTGCTCACGGAGGAGCAGTGGGAGGCACACCGCAGGAATCGTGAGTCCGGACTAGGCTCGGGCGGCAGCGGCAAACCCAAGAACAAGGGAAAAGGGAAGCCGCAAGCCCGCAACACGGACGCGGCGGTTGCCAGCGCGACGGCGGGCAGCGCGCGCACGAGAACGACGGCGAGCGCGATATGTCGAAGATCAAATGTTACAACTGTAACAAATTTGCTGGCTACATCTCAAGGAACTACCCCAAGCCACGGCTAGAGCACAAAGAGCGGGTGAACCTCGCAAAGGGGCCGGAAGAAGGAGAAGAAGCAGCAATGTACGTGGCGCGTCTCTGCTCTCTCACTGTCGTGAGCCAGCACGCAGAGGACACAGAGCAAGTGCATCGCCACCAACACAAGGAGCGGAGTTTGTCTCGCCACCTTCAAATGCATCGCAGCCGTCTCCTGGAGAGGAGGCGCCTCGCCGGTACCGTGCGCTGCAAAACCTGTTCGACACGACTGACATGGTCGATCCAGTGCACATCGACATCTGCATGCTCTCCATCGACGAACCAGTGAACCTTGCAGATGCTGAGAAGGTCGAGTCATGGCATGCTGCGATGACAGAAGAGTTGGACATCATCAAGGCGAACAAGACATGGCAGCTCACGGACCTGCCGCCGGGGCGCCGTGCCATTGGTCTGAAATGGGTTATAACCTCAAGAAAGATGCCAATGGCGAGGTGCAAAATTGCAAAGCTCGATTGGTGGCAAAGGGGTATGTGCAGCGTCAGGGGGTGGACTATGAAGAAGCATTTGCGCCCGTCGCAAGGATGGAGACCGTGCGCATGCTCATCGCTCTCGCGGCGCACAACCAGTGGCCAATCCACCAAATGGATGTGAAGATGGCCTTTCTCAACGACGATCTGATCGAGGATGTCTACGTCGAGCAATCTCCCGGTTTCATCGTCACCGGAGAAGAGCACAAGGTGCTGAGATTGAAGAAAGCTCTCTAAGGGATATGCCAAGCACCGAGAGCGTGGAACACAAAGAAGAATGAAGACAAGGGTTTCTGAACTTTGTTGAAACTAAAAAAATCACATACGTAAGTGTTTGTGAGATCCGAACAAAGTTGGACCATTCCGTCCATATACATAATGGGGACATTCTTCATAACCCCGGACGGGGCTATGAAAAATATCACCATTACGTATATGTACCAAACGGTGCAACTCAATTCTGATCTCACTAACATACGTGACGTTCGTTAGTTCCAACCGAAACCAGGATCACCACCGCCTGCAGTACCTCTTAAACGACACAAGATGGTCATTGGGCCTTGATGTGAAGTTGGACCTTCACATTTTATGCTTGTTACGAGGTAGTACACGTGATGGCGATGCGGGGGAGGAAGGGTTTCTAGAAATCTTTGAAACTAAACAAAATTATATATGTAATATAGTGAGATCCGAAAAAAATTGGACCCGTTTGTGCACATCCATAACGGGGACATTCTTCATAACCCCGGACGAGATTTATGAGGAATGTCACCACTACAAATATGCACCAAAGGGTTCAACTTCGTTCGGATCTCACCAACCATATAATATTACATATGTGACGTTATTTAGTTCCAAAGAAGTCCAGAAACCCTCGCATTCGTTCCTTTCCCCGGATCAGCACCGCCTGTAGTACCTCCTCTTAACAGGAACAAGATTGGTCATCGGTGTGTGTGCCACATATTTAGGGTGGACACATAGAAGCAGCCTTGTTACACGCTATTTTATATACACAATATTACAACAAAACACAAATAGTATATGGTACTATCTAAAATAGCTAATGGTACTAAAATGCTAATATATTAAAATAGCTAATTTTATATACACAATGTTATAAGAAAACACAATACTTAAATAGCTAATGTACTAAAATAGCTAATGTACTAATAAAATAGCTAATGGTACTAAAATATGCCTCTAGCTAGACACGAAGTACTCGACCGAGCATTACATAATCTGAAGTTCGTTTTCAATAGCTGTATACTTGCATAGAGAAGGGAGCTGGCTATTGGTTCATAGGATGGAAAAATTCTCCGCCTTCATCTATGACTTGCGTGCGGAGAAATCCTGCCAATTCCTCTACAACTGCCTTGCAACGTTGGATTGGTTTGAGCATCGCCTGCTTTCGTTGCATCTTTAAAAGAAGTAGATGAAAACAATTAAGTTATGAACAAAACTAAACATAATTGATGGCAACATAAATAAAGTTGTGAAGATCCAGTTACGTACCTCTAGATTTCTGGAAGTACGGGATTTCTGATTGATAATCCTGTGAATGAACTCGCAAACGTAGTATCCACAATAATCATTTCCCTGTGGTTGTTGCGGGACTTTCTATATACGAGAACATAATTCAGTCAAATTAATAATAATCAAGAGAATGGTAATGGTATTGAAACCAGGGTACGTAGTACTACTTACTTTGTTAATCTGAAAGTGGAGCTTGTCTGCCCATGTACCGGGTTCTTCCTTGATGAACATTTGCCAAACCCTGGACGACAAAAGAAAAATGAATACAAGAGTTAATTATTACTTACTTGATATGAGGAAATAAATGAAAAAGAGGCCGATGAACGAAAGAGGCCGATATATATATATACCTTTGAAGCATCTGACGCGCGCTCTTCCATGTGTCAGCGTCCTAGGTTAACGAGTCCCAGACTTCAACTTGTCCTTGATCGATTCTAATGATGAACAATATGAAGTGGGACCTGCGTATGTGTACACACGCAGTCATGCATACTCATCAATTACACTTAACATCAGGTAAGCAAAATGTAATGTCTACAAGACAGTAACACTCACTTGAATCCGTAGGGCCAAAGTATTTCTTTTTTGGTACTTTGTCGCTTCAAAAACCTTAGCAAATCATCCGGTGCATCCCTGTTGAACTTTTCTATTGTGTCTTGATGATACGAATACGGGTCAATGAACCCAAAGCCCCAGATTCCTGCCAGCATGCATTCACGAATCTTCATTCTGCATAGTAGCATACAAAAAGAATGTCGTGAGTAATAATTATACGGGCAATGAATGCGAGCTTAAATAAATAATTAAATTATACAAATAAATCACTTACAAACAGTAGCAGCTGAGGATAGACTTGTCGAGGGCACGTTGATTGTACATCTGGAAGAATTCATCGAACCCATGCTCCACACCGTACTCTCTGAAGTAGTGTTGATCCTGAACTGTCGCCATGATACAGTCTCTCTTTTGCCTTGCAGCCTCCATGTACCAATCATGTAAAATTCCGTAGTTGGGTTGTTAGAGCAGTAGGATTTTCGACCAGAGGATGCTCGGGCTTGTATTTATATACCACATCAGCAATAGCGTAACCCACGTCGCCCATGCGTGGACCGGATACTGAAGCCCGGTCAGATAACACCTTGAGCGGGGCAATTGACCGTGCTTATTGTTGTCCGAGCTGGAGAACTTGTTTCCTGCATTTCGTCTGCTCCGCCTGCTTCATCTGCTCCGCCTGCTTCATCTGTGCGGTGTGCATCTTTTCAATATACCGTTCATAGTCTGAAAGGGGCGGCGGTGGCGGCGGTACAGGATAATATAAGTTGTCGATGGTCCGCTCAATTTTCCACTTTGGGATGTTCTTCAGAGTTTCCTTCCAGACGTCTGGAGGGGGCTTCAGGGGAAACCGTGCGAACCATGCTTTGTTTTTGGCTTTCACGGCCTCGGCTAGTTCCTCCGGAGTCATCAG